>JBBBDQ010000393.1:297500-300000 GCA_037127315.1 Ascarosepion bandense
ATATGAACACACTGAGATAGATAGATGGATAGATAGATAGTTAGATATGAACACACTGAGATAGATAGATGGATAGATAGAGAGATAGATAGATAGATAGATATGAACACACTGAGATAGATAGATGGATAGATAGATAGATAGATAGATAGATAGATAGATAGATATGAACACACTGAGATGGATAGATAGATAGTTAGATATGAACACACTGAGATGGATAGATAGATAGATAGATAGATATGAACACACTGAGATGGATAGATAGATAGATATATATGAACACACTGAGATAGATAGATGGATAGATAGATATGAACACACTGAGATAGATAGATGGATAGATAGATAGATAGATTTGAACACACTGAGATAGATAGATGGATAGATAGATAGATATGAACACACTGAGATAGATAGATGGATAGATAGATAGATATGAACACACTGAGATAGATAGATGGATAGATAGATAGATAGATAGATAGATAGATAGATATGAACACACTGAGATAGATAGATGGATAGATAGATAGATAGATATGAACACACTGAGATAAATAGATGGATAGATAGATAGATAGATATGAACACACTGAGATAGATAGATGGATAGATAGATAGATAGATATGAACACACTGAGATAGATAGATGGATAGATAGATAGATAGATATGAACACACTGAGATAGATAGATGGATAGATAGATAGATAGATAGATATGAACACACTGAGATAGATAGATGGATAGATAGATAGATAGATATGAACACACTGAGATAGATAGATGGATAGATAGATAGATAGATATGAACACACTGAGATAGATAGATGGATAGATAGATAGATATGAACACACTGAGATAGATAGATGGATAGATAGATAGATAGATATTAACACACTGAGATAGATAGATGGATAGATAGATAGTTAGATATGAACACACTGAGATAGATAGATGGATAGATAGATAGATAGATATGAACACACTGAGATAGATAGATGGATAGATAGATAGATATGAACACACTGAGATAGATAGATGGATAGATAGATAGATATGAACACACTGAGATAGATAGATAGATGGATAGATAGATATGAACACACTGAGATAGATAGATGGATAGATAGATAGATATGAACACACTGAGATAGATAGATGGATAGATAGATAGATATGAACACACTGAGATAGATAGATGGATAGATAGATATGAACACACTGAGATAGATAGATGGATAGATAGATATGAACACACTGAGATAGATAGATGGATAGATAGATAGATATGAACACACTGAGATAGATGGATGGATAGATAGATAGATATGAACACACTGAGATGGATAGATAGATAGATATGAACACACTGAGATAGATAGATAGATAGATATGAACACACTGGAGATAGATAGAGGAAAGATAGATAGATATGAACACACTGAGATAGATAGATGGATAGATAGATAGATATGAACACACTGAGATAGATAGATGGATAGATAGATAGATAGATAGATATATATGAACACACTGAGATAGATAGATGGATAGATAGATAGATATGAACACACTGAGAAAGATAGATGGATAGATAGATAGATATGAACACACTGAGATAGATAGATGGATAGATAGATAGATATGAACACACTGAGATAGATAGATGGATAGATAGATAGATATGAACACACTGAGATAGATAGATGGATAGATAGATAGATATGAACACACTGAGATAGATAGATGGATAGATAGATAGATATGAACACACTGAGATAGATAGATGGATAGATAGATAGATAGATATGAACACACTGAGATAGATAGATGGATAGATAGATAGATATGAACACACTGAGATAGATAGATGGATAGATAGATAGATAGATATGAACACACTGGAGATAGATAGATGGATAGATAGATAGATATGAACACACTGAGATAGATAGATGGATAGATAGATAGATAGATAGATATGAACACACTGAGATAGATAGATGGATAGATAGATAGATAGATAGATAGATAGATATGAACACACTGAGATAGATAGATGGATAGATAGATAGATATGAACACACTGAGATAGATAGATGGATAGATAGATAGATATGAACACACTGAGATAGATAGATGGATAGATAGATAGATATGAACACACTGAGATAGATAGATGGATAGATAGATAGATATGAACACACTGAGATAGATAGATGGATAGATAGATAGATATGAACACACTGAGATAGATAGATGGATAGATAGATAGATAGATAGATATGAACACACTGAGATAGATAGATGGATAGATAGATAGATAGATAGATATGAACACACTGAGATAGATAGATGGATAGATAGATAGATAGATAGATATGAACACACTGAGATAGATAGATGGATAGATAGATAGATAGATATGAACACACTGAGATAAATAGATGGATAGATAGATAGATAGATATGAACACACTGAGATAGATAGATG
>JBBBDQ010000393.1:317500-377500 GCA_037127315.1 Ascarosepion bandense
AGCAAGACACACTGAAGATAGATAGATAGATAGATCTGAACACACTGAGATAGATAGATAGATAGATCTGAACACACTGAGATAGATAGATAGATCTAGACACACTGAGATAGATAGATAGATAGATACGAACACACTGAGATAGATAGATAGATAGATCTAGACACAGATAGATAGATAGATAGATCTAGACACACTGAGATAGATAGATAGATAGATCTAGACACACTGAGATAGATAGATAGATGGATCTGAACACACTGAGATAGATAGATAGATGGATCTGAACACACTGAGATAGATAGATAGATAGATCTGAACACACTGAGATAGATAGATAGATAGATCTAGACACACATGAGATAGATAGATAGATAGATCTGAACACACTGAGATAGATAGATAGATGAATCTGCCTGAGATAGATAGATAGATAGATCTGAACACACTGAGATAGATAGATAGATAGATCTGAACACACTGAGATAGATAGATAGATAGATCTAGACACACTGAGATAGATAGATAGATAGATTTGAACACACACAGAGAGATAGATAGATAGATAGATCTGAACACACTGAGAGATAGATAGATAGATAGATCTGAACACACTGAGATAGATAGATAGATAGATCTGAACACACTGAGATAGATAGATAGATAGATCTGAACATAGATAGATAGATAGATAGATCTGAACACACTGAGATAGATAGATAGATAGATCTGAACACACTGAGATAGATAGATAGATAGATCTGAACACACTGAGATAGATAGATCTGAACACACTGAGATAGATAGATCTGAACACACTGAGATAGATAGATCTGAACACACTGAGATAGATAGATAGATAGATAGATAGATAGATAGATAGATAGATAGATAGATCAGTTTAGTTGTTTGTTTTACCAGCATATTTTTCCTTTTGGGTTATTTTATGCTGAATAATTTGTTTGGTTTTTGTTCACTGGATCTTTTGTGAGTCTATTGCTCTCGAGATATAAGTAGAGGTGTTGTGATTTTTATCTGTGATGGTTATATGCTATTTTCTTTTCCAACTATATTTTCTTATATAATTTTGTAGCTTTTAGAAATTTTAAAAGGTCATTTTGGTGAGTTTCTTGAAAATGTCTTTCAGATTGTTTTCTTGATAGTATCTTAATCGCATTTGTTAAAGATCTATGCAGCGTGTTTGTATATGTTTCACTGTGTAGAGCTCCAGACATAGAATTCAAATTGGTGCCTCCTCACCTTTTAGTAGGGGTAAATTTTTAATTTGTTCCCCGAAGGTCTTTACCCCTTCAAATCTTTCCAAAACATCCTTATTTCCGTGCAAATGTATATGATAAACTCAAATAGATAATTGTTTATTGTAGAAACCTACCTTTATTGATGCTAAGAATCAGAAAAAATCGAACTTCTTATAACTGTTTATCTCACCCCTGAACGCCATTGAAATCTCTCATTTACCGCTGAATGACTTTATGCGGATTAAGCTAATTTTTGTCTATTTATTTCCTTTGTGCAATTACTACGCGATTTGTTTTGTTTCGGAACTCAATTTACGCTGAAACTTGCGTGGGCTGTAGAATTCTTTTTAAGATAGTTAACTTTCAAATTTATGAAAATAAGTGTATAAAATGCATTGCGTGTATTTGCGTGTTTTTTCCCCTTTTTCAGAAGCAAGTTAACTTTCAAATATATGAAAATAAGTGATAACTGTAGTCTTACTTCACCTTCAAATATATGAAAATATATTTGCGTGTTTTTTCCTTTTTTTATGAAAATAAGTGATAATTGTAGTTTTACTTAACTTTTTACGACGAAAGTTAACTTTCAATTATATGAAAATATAGAATTTTTTAAGAAAGTAAACTTTCAAATATATGAAAATACGTGACGAGTGTAGTTTAATTAACCTTCAAATATATAAGTAAGACAAAAAAAGGAAAAAAAATACACCCAATAACCCTTAACCCTAACTTAATTATCACTTATTTTCATATATTTGAAAGTTAACTTTCTTCTCAAATTAGGTACACGCAACTTTCTTAAATTCATTACTATAAAAAAAATACACGCAATAACCCTAACCCTAAATTTCTATTTGAAAGTTACAAAAATACACGCAATAACCCTAACCCTAAATTTCTATTTGAAAGTTACAAAAATACACGCAATAACCCTAACCCTAAATTTCTATTTGAAAGTTTAAAAAAATACACGCAATAACCCTAACCCTAAATTTCTATTTGAAAGTTAAAAAAATACACGCAATAACCCTAACCCTAAATTTCTATTTGAAAGTTTAAAAAAATACACGCAATAACCCTAACCCTAAATTTCTATTTGAAAGTTAAAAAAAATACACGCAATAACCCTAACCCTAAATTTCTATTTGAAAGTTAAAAAAAAATACACGCAATAACCCTAACCCTAGATTTCTATTTGAAAGTAAAAAAAAAAAAAAAAATACACGCAATAACCCTAACCCTAAATTTCTATTTGAAAGTTAAAAAAAATACACGCAATAACCCTAACCCTAAATTTCTATTTGAAAGTTAAAAAAAATACACGCAATAACCCTAACCCTAGATTTCTATTTGAAAGTAAAAAAAAAAAAAAAAAATACACGCAATAACCCTAACCCTAAATTTCTATTTGAAAGTAAAAAAAAATACACGCAATAACCCTAACCCTAAATTTCTATTTGAAAGTTAAAAAAAAAATACACGCAATAACCCTAACCCTAGATTTCTATTTGAAAGTAAAAAAAAAAAAAAAATACACACAATAACCCTAACCCTAAATTTCTATTTGAAAGTTAAAAAAAATACACGCAATAACCCTAACCCTAAATTTCTATTTGAAAGTTAAAAAAAATACACGCAATAACCCTAACCCTAAATTTCTATTTGAAAGTTAAAAAAAATACACGCAATAACCCTAACCCTAGATTTCTATTAGAAAGTAAAAAAAAAAAAAAAAAATACACGCAATAACCCTAACCCTAAATTTCTATTTGAAAGTTAAAAAAAAAAAAGCGCAATAACCCTAACCCAATATTTGTATTTGAAAGTTAACTTTCTTACAAAAATATTCGACAGCCCAGGGAAAAAAAACACGCAAAACCCTAACCCAACCCCTAACCCTAACTTAATTATCACTTATTTTCATATATTTGAAAGTTAACTTTCTTCTCAGATTAAGTACACGCAACTTTCTTAAATTCATTACCAAGAAAAAAAAAACACACATACAATAACCCTAAACCTAACGCTAAATTTCTATTTGAAAGTTTTAAAAAAACGCAATAACCTTAACCCTACACCTATATTTGTATTTGAAAGTTAACTTTCTTTTAAAAAAATGCAAATTTCAGCTGAAATTGAGTTCCGAAACAAAACAAATCGCGTAGTAATTGCACAAAGGAAATAAATAGGCCGAAATAAAAATCCTACGCCTAAAGTCATGTTGCGCTAAATCAGATATGAGAACCGTAGTTAGAGGTGAGATATAGTTCAATTTTTCTGGTCGTTAAGATAAAAAAAAGATAGGTTTCTTCAATAAACAATTATCGATTTGAGTTCAGCATATACATTTGCACAGAAATAAGGATGTTTTGGAAAGATTTAAAGGGGTAAAGGCCTTCGGGGAACAAATCAAAAATTTACCTTAGTATGTGTGAATGGGAGACGGCGGTGTGGCCTATCTGAAGTCTAGTCATTACTACTTCTTCTCTTCTTGACATTTTCCTATTGGAAATTTTAACTTCTAAATTGTTGAAAACGGTGTTCCTTTGATTAAGTGCATGGCTTCCACGATCCGGTGGTGACGTTTTCCACTCTCCATGAGGAAGGGTATCCGATGCTGTGTCGTTAATGTCTACGGTTGTTAATCGACGGCTATGGTATATGTACGCTCTACCGTGAGTTGACAGATGGATTGAACTGCAACATCGTTAGAGGTGGGCGCTATTCAATTTAGCGTTCTGCTTCGATGGATACTTATGAAACATGTCAGTCGCCAGCTGTCTCAGTCAGTCAGTGAAGTGCCATACGTGATACACGCTTGGGCGATCATGTGTCGAAAGAGACATGACTGACTGGGTAGAAGATTATCCCGTAGTATGTTGCCATTGCTTTCGGCGGTAGACTGGTTGCCGACCAAGGCTATAGAACCTAATCTGTCTTGCCATTCAACTCATAGCTGGAGTGAGGAGAAATGGATTATATTCCATTATTATATTAAGTAAAATTAGTGGGGGATCAGTTTATTACTTCATGACAACAGAAAACCGATCCCCCACTTTATGCCCGGTAGAAGTTTTAATTATGTTTCCATCTATTATATTCAGTCATTAGTTAAGTGCCATACGTGATACACGCTTGGGCGATCATGTCTCGAAAGAGACATGACTGACTGGGCAGAAGATTATCCCGTAGTAGGTTGCCATTGCTTTCTGCGGTAGACTGGTTGCCGACCAAGGCTATAGAACCCAATCTGTCCTGTTATTATTGCTAGTATTAAATATTTCAAGTCTAATAGCTAAATGCCTACTTCTACGTGCATCCCAATATTTAACTTTTACAATTATGGAGATTTGTTACACAGTTCTTAACACAGCATGTTCATGTCTATTTCAATTTCGTGGTAATGCGGACCTGTCGGTGTTAATGTGTGAACAATTACGACTATGAGACTCACCTTCGCAAGGATGTTTCCAACTATCGTCCAGTTGGCAGACAAAAATAAACAGGGTTGTAACTCAATACATGTCCCCCTCTCCTCTCCCCATAGGGTTGACATTAATCTGATATTTATTGATCACAATATCCACACATCAGAACCTACAGAATCAGCCAATCAGAACCTACAGAATAGGTTTGCCTAGATAGCAGAGTAGAATCTTCCAGACTGTTATATAAACCACCTACCAAAATGTTGGGATCTGAGAGCTATCGGGTTCAACTTCAACTGTTTACTAGCTGTTGCTATCTAAAGATTCTACAATGTGGATCTAATTTTGACGTCTCTGACTTTCTATTATGATTCTCTGCAACATTTCAAACTGCAAAATTCTATCTGAAATATCAACTAAAGAATTATTCTTCTGCAGTAGAATTATCACTTTTGTAGCTTTCTTGTCACTTTTTTTAAATTTTATACTAGCAGTATAGCCCGGCATTGCTCAGGTGTAATGAAAGCTTTAAAATTAATCCATGGTCCTGGAGCTCAGACTCTTTAGACGTTGGCATGAAAGACTAAAAAGCAGTAGTTGTTTCCAGTTAAAGTGAAACCGTAGACTGAAAGAAAATGAATGGATGTAAGTCAAATTTTGATTTCCTGGTATCGATATCAGATAAGTTTTTTTCGTCGTAAAATGAATTTTGAAGGCTAAATAAGTCCTCTGAGTAAATGGTATCATGGCTGAGACTAAGAACTACAATTATACCTATTTAGAGCCAAACCCGAAGTAAAAAGTAAAATAAAAGGGCTGAAAAAAATACAGACATACAAGCAGATAAACAGACACACACAGACATCTTGCCTTATATATATATATATATATATGTGTGTGTGTGTGTGTGTGTGTGTGTGTGTGTGTGTGTGTGTATATATATATATATATATATATATATATATATTATCGATTTTCTGAATTATTGTAAGAACTGCAACCTTGAATATCATTTCTTATGTCTTCGTCTATGACTGTATCAAATTTGATTAACATCGGACCACTCCTTCTATAACCCGATTTTTTTCGATTATCGATTTTCGATATTTATCGAGGGTACCTCAACACAAAGCCTAGCTAAGAACACTCGCAGACGCTTATAGTACAACTGTGTAAATTTTCAAGAAACTCGGTTCAGCCGTTTCGGAATCTATAGGTAACGGACACACACACAGACACAAAAACACATACACAGACACACACACAGAAAGTTCCATTTAAAAATAAATTTAGATTATCGAATTCATTCTCTTATTTAAAAAATTGTTTCTTCGACGTTCACACCGAGTGAACCATATCACAGTTAAAATAGAAAAAGAATGTGGCATAAAAGTTTTTTTTTCTGTTTCACCCTTTATTCTTGCATCAGTTAAGTGCCATACGTAATACACGCTTGGGCGATCATGTCTCGAAAGAGACATGACTGACTGGGCAGAAGATTATCCCGCAGAAGGTTGCCATTGCTTTCTGCGGTAGACTGGTTGTAGACCAATGCTATGGAACCCAGTCTGTCCTGCTATTTAACCCATAACTGGAAGGAAGAGACTCATTAGTACCTTTCCCAAAGGTATTTGCACGTAAGTGAATGCAAGGAATTCAACTGGAATTCGAACTCATCTCCCCGATTTCTCGTTCCGAGCCGATATCCACTGTACCACAACGCACATTCTTGCATATAGCTTCAATTAAATGGTTCTAGTCTTGCACCTACCCAATTATAAAGCTCTTTTAATTCATCACCATCTCGCAGTTTCACGAAGGTCAATGAATTGATTCAATTTTATATTTGGCAAAAAATAAAAAAAATAAAAAAATAAAAAAACAAACCCATCATGTGTTTTCAAACACCGCTTATTTTTTAGTATGGGAATACAATAGGATGTGAATAGAATACAGGGTGTGTGTTGTTGTGCTTTGGATATCGATTCGGAACGACAAATCGGGTAGCCGAGTTCAAATTCCATTTAAATTCTTCGCATTCATTAACGTACTAAGACCCTTGGGAAAGGTATTAATCCGTCTCTTACCTCCAGTTATGGGTTAAATAATAGGACAGATTGGGTTTTATAGCCTTGCCTGGCTAGTATTCTACCGCAGAAAGTAATGGCAACCAACGGTGGGATAATCTTCTGCCCATCGTGTATCAAGTATGACACTTAACTAACTGACTCAATATTATAGAACTCTGATTATTTTACTATAGAAAAGTAACCTGATTATTTTAATATAGAGAAGAACCCTGATTATTTCACTATAGGGAAGTACCCAGATTATTTTAATATAGAGAAATACCCTGATTATTTAAGTATAGAGAACTACTCTGATTATTTTACTATATAGGATTACTCTGATTATTTTACTATAGAAAGTACCCTGATTATTTTACTATAGAGAAGTATTCTGATTATTTTACTATAGAGAAGTATTCTGATTATTTTACTATAGAGAAGTACCTTGCTTATTTTACTATAGAGAAGTACCTTGCTTATTTTACTATATAGAACTACTCTGATTATTTTACCACAAAGAAGTACCCTGATTATTTTACTATATAGAACTACACTGATTATTTTACTATAGAGAAGTATTCTGATTATTTTACTATATAGGATTACTCTGATTATTTTACTATAGAGAAGTACCTTGCTTATTTTACTATAGAGAAGTACCTTGCTTATTTTACTATATAGAACTACTCTGATTATTTTACCACAAAGAAGTACCCTGATTATTTTACTATATAGAACTACACTGATTATTTTACTATAGAGAAGTATTCTGATTATTTTACTATATAGGATTACTCTGATTATTTTACTATAGAGAAGTATTCTGATTATTTTACTATAGAGAAGTACCTTGCTTATTTTACTATATAGAACTACTCTGATTATTTTACCACAAAGAAGTACCCTGATTATTTTACTATATAGAACTACACTGATTATTTTACTATAGAGAAGTATTCTGATTATTTTACTATATAGGATTACTCTGATTATTTTACTATAGAGAAGTATTCTGATTATTTTACTCTAGGGAAGTATTCTGATTATTTTACTATAGGGAAGTATTCTGATTATTTTATTATAGAGTTTACTAATTTATTATTTTATTCGAGATTCTGTTGTAGATTTTAGTTTCACACTTTCTTTTTACTTCTGAAATATTCTTTGCATACGTTTTCTTTCATTTCAATTTACTTAAGTGAATCTTTCTTTATTATTAAGTAGGTTGTTATATCCATTTCTTTCACTTGTTTCATCCAGATAGATCTTTAACGTCTCGAATTGCTTTGACGGAAATATTTAATTAATTCATATATATGAATTCTATGTTTACTGTGTGTTAATATTTACTCTTTGATAATGGCTTATGTGAGCCGAAAGCTTAGACCCGATAAAAAAATCAACAATTACTGTGATTTTTTGTTGTCTTTCAACGACATCACCATCAAGTATATCAGACGGTTTGAACGGATCCTACACAAAATTAATAGACCGAACTTGTCTATATTATTCAATGAAACCTCCATTAATGAAAAAATGCTGCCAAAATACACACAATATATATATATATATATATATATATATATATATATATATATACTCCCTGCCATAATTATTAAGCCACCCCAGTGTTTTAAAACAATTGTGTATTACACACTATTTTTAGTATTTATTGCCAAGTGAATAATTGTAAATAGAAATAGAATGGTTCTTTTATTAATACAGCACAATAACATGTGCATCAAATGCATTTATGATTATGTAATAATTATCTATAATGCAGTTTCATCAATGAAGAAATGAAGAAAATTTAAGGTGATTCGGACGAGTTCATCTTTGCTTCCTTGCCTTGCAAAATTTTGCAAAGTAATAATAACAAAAGAACCATTCTATTTTCATTTAGAATTATCCACTAGGCAATAAATACTTAAATAGTATAAAATACATAATTTCTTTTAAAAAACTGGGGGAGCCTAATAATTATGGCCGGTAGTATATATATATATATATATATATATATATATATATATATATATATATATCACTGATGCCTCCTCAACAGGTGTTTACTCGTGCAACCAGACTGGCAACTGGGTCCCACCCATTCACAGTCAGGTTAGCCAAATGCAGACAACAATTCTACTCCTGCGGCTTCTTCTCTCGCACTTCCCGCCTGTGGAACTCGCTCCCGTATTCTTGCTTTCCTGACGACTACAACCTCCAGAAATTTAAATGCAAAGTCAATACTCATCTACTAACCACTGGACTCTAGCTTTCTCCCCACCCCTGTATAACCTTCCCTTTCTCTCCACCTATGTATCTGTCGTCGCACCTGCTTTCTCAGCTTTCTATTGTTCCTTTATAACTAGTTTGTACTCCTCACTCTTTTCTAATTAATCTTTTTGCATTTATGTAGCCCCCTGCATATCAGTGGCGTTTCCGCTTTGCTCGGGGTGAAATGATTAAATATATACATAATATATATATATATATATATATATATATATATATATATATTAAAGTTTCATTTTAGAGCATGTACAAATTAAAATCTACTACAAATTGTACATTTTGTTTCGACACTGAGAGGACAATGTCTCATCAGGTAATAAACGCTATTTTTTGAAGGAGAATGGAAAATTCACTTTCTTATAATGGTAAATTTTATGTGCGAGGTATAGGGGTAGATAAAATTTTATGTGCGAGGTATAGGGGTAGATAAAATTTTATGTGCGAGGTATAGGGTAGATAAAATTTTATGTGCGAGGTATAGGGGTAGATAAAATTTTATGTGCGAGGTATAGGGGTAGATAAAATTTTATGTGCGAGGTATAGGGGTAGATAAAATTGTATGTGCGAGGTATAGGGGTAGATAAAATTGTATGTGCGAGGTATAGGGGTAGATAAAATTAAAGATCAGAATTGGGGATTGTAAAATAGAAATTGAACAAAAAGAGGAAAATGGGAGAGAAGGCAAGAGGTGGTTATGTGACACGGTGAAAAAGTTCAGCAGTTCATATAATTCTTTGCCTATAATTATGTGTGTAAATCTGTATCCTCCATAAAATATTTGTGAAATAAATATGCAGTATAATGTTTCAGACTAATGGATATAAAGAAGCTTTTTGTAATGATTTATTATGCCGACGTCTGCGAAAGAATTCGTTCCTGCTATTAGTTTAAACTCTACAAGTCTTCACTGTTTTAGTTGTGATTCTGTTTTAAGTGTTTAAGTGCTCTTCTAATAGCCAAGGTTAGTCCAAATTTTAGATATATGAGATTGCTCATTTAAAATATTTTTTGATTCCTTAATTTCTTCCATGCTCTACTCTAACTTTCTATAGTGGGTGACTTTGACAAAGTCGACATTTTTTTTTTTCGGAGAAAGAAAAATGAACTACATGTTTTGGGATTTTTTACACTCATAAATAAACAAGAAAATCTAAGACTTAACTTATCAGCTATCAGGTAATGATATCTTCTCACAAAAGTGACTGAATTTCTATATTTGTATTAATGTAACATTTAATCCTCTTCAGTGTTTAAAGCGAACTCTGTACTTTTACGCTCATATAAAAGTATTTGGTGTAGGTACAGTTTAAACTAGGATGTGCGTTGTGGTCTAGTGGATATCGGGGAGCCGAGTTCGAATTCCAGTTGAATTCATTGCATTCACTTACGCGCAAATACCCTTGGGAAAGGTATTAATCTGTCTCTTCGTTCCAGTTATGGGTTAAATAACAGGACAGATTGGGTTCTATAGCCTTGGCTGGCAACCAGTCTACCGCAGAAAGCAATGGCAAACTACTGCGGGATAATCTTCTGCCCAGTCAGTCATGTCTCTTTCGAGACATGATCGCCCAAGCGTGTTTCACGTATGCCACTTAACTGACTGACTGACATTTTAAAACAAATTGCCAATATAAATGTAATATTCGTTAAGTAAACACGATACGTTTATAATGATTCGCAATGCACACACACACACACACACACACATACACACACACACATATATGTCAGTGCTTTATAGCATTAGTTTATATTGCTGCTATTATAGATTGTTTTCTTCTTTCTCTTTCTTTCTCTGCCCTCTCTCAATCTCTCTCTCTCTCTCTGTGTCTCTCTGTTTCTCTCTTACTGCATAAAAGTTTGGAGAGTTTCATAATGGAAAAAATTTCTTGCTCTAACTAGGTATTACTCACCCACTAAAAAGGTATTGGCTCACAGAGTATAGTCACCCTGGATCACAAAGAGTACTCACCCCTGTTCATGAAAAGTACTTTTCCTGGATCACAAAGAGTACTCACCCCTGTTCATGAAAAGTACTTTTCCTGGATCACAAAGAGTACTCACCCCAGTTCATGAAAAGTACTTTTCCTGGATCACAGAGAATACTTACAATGGAGCCCAAAGATGATTCACTCTGGTTCGTGAAATGTATTCAACCTGGATTAAAAAGAATACTCTTCCTGGATCGGATGTCCGTTGTGGCGCAGTGGATATCGACTCGGAACGAGAAATCGGGGGAACCGAGTTCGAATTCCAGTTGACATTCCTTGCATTCACTTACGCGCAAATACCTTGGGAAAGGTATTAATCCGTCTCTTCCTTCCAGTTATGGGTTAAATAATAGGACAGATTGGGTTCTATCGCCTTGGTCGGCAACCAGTCTACCGCAGAAAGCAATGGCAACCTACTGCGGGATAATCTTCTGCCCAGTCAGTCATGTCTCTATCGAGACATGATCGCCTAAGCGTGTATCGCGCATGGCACTTAACTGACTGACTTCCTGGATCACAAAGAGTACTCACCCTGAATTACAAAGTATAGTGGTATAAGTCTCTATAAATTACTACTAGTGCGTCATTTGCTCGAAACTTTTAGGCAGAACATTGTATTTGTTAATGGACGTTTGCTATTAAACATGTTCGCGTATTTACACATTTTTCTGTTGATATATTTTGTCCTAAAGCATAATTTTCTTTTAACTCTCATTAACTATAAACAAAGCAAAACATGATGAACATTTTTTCCCATCCTTTCCAATTTTTACTAAACATAAAATAAATTAAAATATATTAAACAAAAAGGACTCGTAACTTTCTTAAGGATATTTTCCATGAAATAGAATTTTTTCTTGCATTAGGGACTAAACTTAGCTGGGAAGTTTCCCAAAATAAATCGATCTCTCTCAACCATTTCCCTAGTTACCCTTAAATAAGCTGGCATCTTCCAGCTACAATCGTAATGATCCCTTGCGTATGGGTATAACCTCTATATTACGGGCCCCTACCAACATGGCTGCCCAATCAAAAGTCTGCATTTGCAAATGGCGGAGATTCCCATCCATGCGAAACTTAATTACAAATTGTTTTTCATTCCTAAGTTAGATGTAATGTCTTGTTTGTTTGTTTGTTGTGTCTTGTTTGTTTGTTTGTTGTGTCTTGTTTTTTTGTTTGTTGTGTCTTGTTTTTTTGTTTGTTGTGTCTTGTTTTTTTGTTTGTTGTTGTTTTTTTGTTTGTTTGTTGTTTTTTTTTGTTTTTTTTTGTTGTTTTTTTTTCTTCTGATTTTTACAAGGTCTGGTTCTCTGTCGCTTACCAATTCCCTAATTACCTGAATGTAATGAAAACATGCAAAAATAGTTTTAGTTTGGCTCTTTTGAACAATAGTTAAAATTACTATTTTTCACTTTACTTAACAGGTCAAAAATAGAATTAAATTATACACCAGTCAGTTAAGTGTCATACGTGGTACACGTTTGGATGATCATGTCTCGAAAGAGACATGTCTGACTGAGCAGAAGATTATCCCGCAGTAGGTTGCCATTACTTTCTGTGGTAGACTGCTTGCCAGCCAGGGCTATTGATCACAATCAGTCCTGTAATTTGACTCATAGCTAGAGGGGGAAAGATGTATTATATTAATACGTCGTAATTACTGGGGGATCAGTTTATTACTTCATAACAATAAAAAAAAAGATCTCCCACCTTATGCCCAGTAGAAGCCTCAATAATATTTGTATTACATTGTCAGTCAGTTATGTGTCATACATGATACACGCTTTGACTGATCATGCCTCGAAAGAGAAATGGCTGACTTGGCAGAAGATTATCACGCAATAGGTTGACATTGCTTTCTGCGGTAGACTGGTTGCCAGCCAAGGCTATAGAACCCAATCTGTCCTGTTATTTGACTCATAGGTAAAGGGGAAAGAAATGTATTATATTATTATGTAGTAATTAGTGGGGGATCGGTTTCCTATTGTTATGAAGTAATAAACTGATCCCCCACTTTATGACCAGTAGAAGCCTTGATCATTATTTCAACTATTATATTCAGTCAATCAGTTAAGTGATCTCCCACCTTATGCCCAGTAGAAGCCTCAATAATATTTGTATTACATTGTCAGTCAGTTATGTGTCATACGTGATACACGCTTGGACGATCATATCTCCAAAGAGACATGACTGACTGGGCAGATGATTATCCCGCAGTAGGTTGCCATTGCTTTCTGCGGTAGACTGGTTGCCAGCCAAGGCTATAGAACCCAAATTGTTCTGTTTATTAACCCATAACTGGAGGGAAGAGACGGATTGATATCTTTCCCAACGGTATTTGGACGTAGGTGAATACAATGAGTTCAACTGGAATTCGAACTCGTCTTCACGATTTCTAGTTCCGAGCCGATATCAACTGCACCACAACGCACATCAGTAAACTGAAAAAGGACTATTCCCTTAGTCGTATTTTTAATTTTTTATTTTAATAATTATTTTATATATATTTGCGCTATGTTTATAGTACACATTTCTGTCAGCAGCAGCCGTCGCTTGCAAACGAAATAGCAACTGAATGTAAGGGCATTCGAAGGTACAAGCATCAAACGGTAGAAAAAAAGTATTTTGAAGAGGAGATCAGTTTACTACTGAATAACAATAGAAAACCGACCCCCACTTTATGACCAGTAGAAGTCTTAATCATGATTCAAACTATTATATTCAGTCAGTCAGTTAAGTGATACACGCTTTTGGGCGATCATGTATCAAAAGAGACATGACTGACTAGAGGGAGAAGCAATGTATTATATTATTTTGTAGTAATTAGTGAGGGAACAGTTTATTACTTCATAACAATAGAAAACCGACCCCACTTTTAGCCCAGTAGAAGCCTTAATCATGATTCCAACTATTATCTTCAGTCAGTCAGTTAAGTGTTATACGTGTACACACTTTGGGCGATCATGTCTCGAAAGAGACATGACAGACTAGAGGAAAAAGCAATGTATTATATTATTTTGTAGTAATTAGCGGGGGATCAGTTTATTACTGCATAACAATATAAAATAGATCCCCCACTTTATGACCAGTAGAAGCCTTAATCATGATTCAAACTATTATATCCAATCAGTCAATTAAGTGCCATACGTGATACACGCTTGGGCGATCATGTTTCTTTCGAGATATGACTGACTGAGCAGAATATTATCCCGCAGTAGGTTGCCATTGCATTATGCGGTAGACTGGTTGCCAGCCAAGGCTATAGAACCCAATCTGTCCTATTATTTAACCAATAACTGAAGGGAAGAGGCGGATTAATACCTTTTCCAAGGGTATTTGTGCGTATGAACGGTACTTTATTTTAACCAATTCGTTCCAAACACTAAGACGCAAATGGCTACTGAGATTGAAAGAAAATGGGAAAGGATTTAGAAAAAACCGGAAACCCTGTTCTTCGCAGAAACCAAGGGTTAAACATCTACTCCTGTTCAAAAGACCAGAGGGAGTGTGAACCGGGTCATCAGTAAACCAATCAAGAATTAGTTCGTGCCATATGTTAAAATCTGATCTATTCCTTCATTGATAAAAATATCTAAGTAGCTCAGGAATAACTTTATTTTACTATTGCGTAAATTTTAAATAAGCCCAACTAAATATCAGCGGGAATAAACTTTGTCTATGTGTACATTTATCAATGTAGATTTTATCGTCATTTTACTTGTTAGTACATATGTCGATGAATAAAAATCGCTTTCGGTTAGGTATATTTTATTCTGAATAAAAGTTATTGTCGGCGCTAACTTGTGATATCAAAAGCCAAAGAAATTACCCTTTGCCCATGAAATTTTTTGTTTACATTTTGTTTATAAGAAATACAATTAATGTTGGATGAGATACTTTCTCGAAAAAGACGGGCACGGGATCACAATTACTTAGCATAGAGTTGAACTCACAACCAGAAAGACTTGTAGATGGGAGTGGTTTTGGTTACGAAAATAATATTATCTTTTAGTCATCAGTCAAGTGCCATACGTGATACACGCTATGGGCGATCATGTCTCGAAAGAGACATGACTGACTAGGGCAGAATATTATCCTGCAGTAGCTTGCCATTATTTTCTGCGGTAGACTGGTTGCTAGCAAAGCCTGTAGAACCCAATCTGTCCTGTGATTTGACTCATAGCTAGAGAGAAAAGTGCTGTATAATATTATTACGTAGTAATTAATTAGGGATCAGTTTATTACTTCATAACAATAGAAAACTGATCCCCCATTTTATGATTAGTAGAAGCCTTAGTCAGTCATATATTAAGTCAGCAAGTTAAGTACCATACGTAATACACGCTTTGGTCGATCATGTCTCTTTCGAGACATGATTGACTGGGCAAAATATTATCCCGCAGTAGGTTGCCGTTGCTTTCGGTGGTAGACTGATTGACAGCCAAGGCTATAGAATTCAATCTGTTGTATTATTTAACCCATAACTGGAAGGAAGAGATGGATTAATACCTTTCCCAAGAGTATTTGCGTGTAAGTGAATGCAATGAATTCAACTGGAATTGGAAATCAGCTCCCCGATTTCTCGTTCCGTGTCGATATCCACTGCACCAAAACGCGCATCCATTGTTGGTGATAAGCAATATCGCAATTTTCTTAGCATGGCACAAAACTGAAAGTATGGGTCACCCAATGAGGATCGAACTCATTATTTCGTCGTAATTGATCAAACGAAACTAGCTTGGTCTCCATTACAACACGTTGGAGCACTGAAACGAATGAAAGAATATATATTTATCGTCCATAATTAAAGGATAAACAGATAAGAATATCTTTGAAAAAATGCGAGCAAGCAATATCATAATATTTTACAAATCGCATAGTTAACAAGTATCCCTT
The DNA here is from genome assembly GCA_037127315.1 of Ascarosepion bandense. Lineage (NCBI taxonomy): Eukaryota > Metazoa > Mollusca > Cephalopoda > Sepiida > Sepiidae > Ascarosepion > Ascarosepion bandense. Next base: position 333,436 of record JBBBDQ010000393.1, read on the forward strand.
TGTGACTGACGATACACGCTTCCTCATTAACCCTCTAGGGCCATTCGTATCATATTTGATACAGTATGAAAACAAGCCTTGAAAGAAATATTTTCCTGAAAAATTTTTTAAGAGAAATATTTTATAAATTTCAAATGAAAGCAGTACTGACTGCTCAGTCAATGAATACCAAATGTTTCCTTATAGGGAAATACCAAATGTTTCCTTATAGGGAAATACTGTATCAAATATGATACGAATGGCCCTAGAGTGTTGATAGATAGATAGATAGATAGATAGATAGATAGATAGATAGATAGATAGATAGATTGAGATTAACCCTCTAGGGCCATTCGTATCATATTTGATACAGTATGAAAACAAGCCTTGAAAGAAATATTTTCCTGAAAAATTTTTTAAGAGAAATATTTTATAAATTTCAAATGAAAGCAGTACTGACTGCTCAGTCAATGAATACCAAATGTTTCCTTATAGGGAAATACCAAATGTTTCCTTATAGGGAAATACTGCATCAAATATGATACGAATGGCCTTAGAGGGTTAATGTTTTAATACGAATGGGGTTAAAAAAAATTGGTGTATATACATTTGGTCAGATTCTGAGAATTGAACTGGATAGAGAACTTTTCCAAAAAATATGAACGGGGAGGAATGCGTGGGTAGAGGCGGCTTGCAACGATGTTCGGGCGCTTACAACGATGGTCGAAATGAGTGAATGCATTCTTTTATTCAGTATAATCAATTTTGACAGCCATGGTGAAAATGCGATAAATAGATAATATATATTAAAGTAAGAAATATTTTATTCTATTTTTTTTTTAAATCGTATCACCCCCGGGCAAGGCAGCAACGCAACTGATGTGCAGGGGGCTACGTAAGAGTAAAAAGATTAGATAGGAGGAGAGTAAAGAGAAAGACGAACAAATTAGAAAAGAGCAAGAGAAGGATGGGAATACAGGTGTGATGACAGTTGCAAAGGTGGAGAGAAAGGAAAGGATATACAGGGTGGTGTGGAAAGAACTAGAGTCAAGTGGTTAAAAGATGAATATTGACATTGCATTTAAATTCCTGGAGGTTGTAGCTGTCAGGAAAGCAAGAATATGGAAGCGAGTTGCACAGGCGGGAAGCGCGAGAAAAGAACCTGCAGGAGTAGTATTGTCGTCTGCATTTGGTTGATCTAACTGTGAATGGGTGGGACCCAGTTGCCAGCCTCGTTGAACAATTTACGCGTTTATGCCGTGCCTTTTCAGATCGTAGACTTTCGTGATTCATTACATATTCCTTGTCTCTATTATTTGTGAATTACTATACCTTGTTGGGAAAGGTTGTGAAATTATCAGCAAAGAGTATGAATTCAGAATATTTGTTTTTTTAGGCTGGTTGCCTGCTATTTAATGCATTGTCAGCAGGTACATAAGAGCGTATCTCTAGTGAGTGAAACGGGGTAGTCCGAATTTTTTACTCGGATTCAGTCAGTTACGTGCCATACGTGATACACTCTTTGTGCGATCATGTCTCGAAAGAGACATGTCTAACGGGGCAGAAGATTATCCCGCAGTATGTTGCCATTGCTTTCTGTGATAGACTAGCCGACCAAGGCTAGACTACCACAGGTATTTAACCCATAACTGAAAGGAAGAGACGGATTAATACCTTTCCCTAGGGTAATTTTGCATAAGTAAATGCAAGGAATTCAGCTGGAATTCGAACTCGGCTCTCCAATTTGTCGTTCCGAGTCGATATGCATTGCACCAGAACGCACACCGATCCTATTTTCTGCGCCATATCCGTTACACTACCCGTACATACTGTATATCTGACAAATTAAACTCAGTAAAATCTTCAGAGAAATTAGGCTATTATTTTTCATGCAATATAATTACTAAATGAAAAAGATTTTTTTTTTAGTTTAAGATTGTATGTGTCTATATGCGTGGCATATAGTTGTGTACGTGTGTGCATGAGTATGCGTGTATTTATGTGTGTGTTTGTACCAGTACAATTTTTGACCGACTTATGAACAGTCTAATTTAGGTCAAAGATTTATTTATTAGTTCACAGAAACTATGAAAACAGACACGTAATGTTTTATCAGTAAAAGCACTTCAGATGATAAGCGCTAACCAAAAAATATATTTTCGTTGGGTTTGGTCGCTGTGTCAAATTTTTTAATCTAGGATACGATTGAGCTTTCTAATATTTAGAAAATGCATAAAAAATGAAACAGGTTTGTGCGTACATTTGAGCATAAATGGGAGAGAATGTTTTAAAAATTTCCCTCGGAAATATTTAGCGTCAACTTTTCTTCGAATTAATTTATTTTCGCCATTTTGCGACGAACTGCAAACTAAAAAGTAAATATGAGTTACCAATTTCCAGTATGAGTTTTGTATCTTTATGATACAAAATACGTATCAAGTTTATCTTTATGATACTGAATGCATGGTCATCAGCAAAAAGGGCAGCCCAAAATGACAAATACAGGTGAGGGACACTAAAATCAAGCAGGTACAAAAATTTAAATAGCTAGGAAGGGTTCTAACAGAAGACGGAAAATGCGACACTGAGATCCGAAGGCGAAATGGAATGACGAAGGAAGCATTCCAAAAGTTGAATAAAGTATAAGGAACCAGGACAATTTCGCTAGAAACAAAGAAGAAAGTACTGGATTGCTATGTGATGCTAGTTCTTTAATATGGCAGTGAATGCTCGACAATATCATCAAAGATGAAAGAAAAACTGAAATGTGGTTCTACAGAAGGATGCTGCGAATATCATGGATCGAGCATGTGAAGAATGATGTGGTTTTGGAAAGGATGAAAACAAAAAGGAAATTAATACTGAGCATCATAGCTAAAGTTCCTGGGACATGCAATGAGGAAGGAGGTCTTGGAGAACCTGATACTAACAGGCCAGATAGAGGGAAGAAGAGACAGTGGAAAGTTACGGATAACATATTTGAAGGACCTGATCAGGTGGATGACGGAACGAGGGTTGCATGATGCAACAGGAGGCGTGCTAAGAGCCACCAGGGATAGAGATATGATCACCTACGCCCTGAAAGAACATGGCACATACGATATCTTTATGATATTCTATTCTAATTTTCCGTTTTAATTATCTTTCAATTTTGCTCCCTCGTGTTTTCTCTCCTTTCTTCTTGAAACTGTATTTAATAAGCAGTATGTGGAATTCATTTTTTTTCTGTTTTTTCTGTTTACTTTACTTATGCTAAATTCTATCCCTATCAGTCAGTTAAATGTCATACGTGATACACGCTTAGGTGATCATGTCTCGAAAGAGACATGACTGACTGGACAGAAGATTATCCTGCAGCAAGTTGCCATTACTTTCTACTATAGACTGGTTGCCAGCCAAGGCTATAGAACCCAATCTGTTCTATTATTTGACTCATAGCTAGAAGGAGAAGCAATGTATTATATTATTACGTAGTAATTAGTGGGGGATCAGTTTATTACTTCATAACGATAGAAATCCGATCCTCCACTTTATGACCAGAAGCCTTAATCATGATTCCAACTATTATATTCAGTCAGTTAAGTGATATACGTAATACACCCTTCAAGTGATTATGTCTCGAAAGAGAAATGACTGATTGGGCAGAAAATTATCCCACAGTAGGTTGCCATTATATTCTGCGATAGACTGGTTGCCAACGAAGGCAATCAGTTCTGCTATTTAATCCATAAATGGAGGGAAAAGACGGATTAAAACCTTTCCAAACGATATTTGTGCGCAAATGAATGCGGGAATTCAACTGGAATTCGAACTCAGCTCCACGATTTGTCCACTATCCACTAGACCACAACGTACGCCCCTCTACATTTTCTATAAATCCTTTATTCATAAGTACAAATACATTGTTACATCTATGTATTCGTTCAAGACATTAGCGCATTCCGGAATAAAGATTCTAATTTTCACTCTTTCATGATTTTCTTGCAAATCAATTGATCCAATATCTGTCTCTATTTCTGAGATGAGATATTCTATTTACACTATTTACGTTGTTCGGACTGATGTCTTCATCTTTCTTGCCATATTCACCTTCAATATCTGTCTCTAGTTCTGAGATGAGATATTGTAACTATTTACACTATTTACATTGTTTGAACTGTTGTCCTCATCTTTGTCGCCATATTTACCTTCAATATCTTTGCATATTTCTGAAATGCAGCATTGTAACTGTTTACACGATTTAAATTGCTTGGACTGTTGTCCTCATTTTTGTTGTCGTAATCACTACGTTTCGGCTCTTATATACTCTGGCTATCTTCAGATGATTGGCATTTCGAACTAATAAAGAGCTCTATATTTCGTTCACCTGGATATATTGATCTAGTTCCGTGTGCCATGCCTCATGTTATTTCAACCAACGGTTTAACCAGCACTTTTACCCCAAAAGACACATGGCCCAGTGATAAAAGCATTCGTTGAAGTAATTCAGTGACTTGAATCAAAGAGTTCTAACCCCATCACCTCTTAAATTACATCGAGCACTATATTATTTGCACCAGAAATTTACAATAAATTTTGTACGAAAATATACGTCATTCAGCAGGATTCGAACCTGCAACCCCTATCAACATGGGAGAAACCACCAATGGATCTAAAGCCAGTCTATTATTCTCTTAGACAGTTTACTTCGCAGGCTAAAGAATCCAGTCTATCCTTCTCTTAGTCTGATTGCTTCTCAGGCTAAAGAGGCCAGTCTATCCTTCTCTTAGACGGGTTGCTTCTCAGACTAAATAAGCTAGTTTATCCTTTTCATAGACTGCTTGTCTCTGAGGTTAAAGAAACCAGTCTATTCTTTTCTTAGACTGGTTGCTTTTCAGGCTAAACAAGCCAGTCTATCCTTCTCTTAGACGGGTTGCTTCTCAGACTAAATAAGCTAGTTTATCCTTTTCATAGACTGCTTGTCTCTGAGGTTAAAGAAACCAGTCTATTCTTTTCTTAGACTGGTTGCTTTTCAGGCTAAACAGGCCAGTCTATCCTTCTCTTAGACGGTTTGCTTCTCAGACTAAATAAGCTAGTTTATCCTTTTCATAGACTGCTTGTCTCTGAGGTTAAAGAAACCAGTCTATTCTTTTCTTAGACTTGTTGCTTCTCAGGCCTAAACAGGCCAGTCTCTTCTTCACTTAGACTAGCTGTTTTTCAGGCTAAAGAATCCAGCCTATCTTTCTCTTAGATTGTTTACTTCTAAGATTAAAAATCCAGTCTATACTTCGTATAAACAGGGGCACCTCGATGTGGTTTAATGATAAGCAAGCTTATCGTGCTAGAATCTATTACAACTGAGAAGTGAGTTCGATCCTCACTGGATTCCCCATACTTTCTGCCTGGTGCCAGATCTAAGCGGCGCTTAGAAAATGAACTATCCTTCGTATAAATTGGTTGCTTCCCACAGTTCATTGCGTTTCTAAATGAATTTTAAAGACAATATTTAAATATTTTGGATTGTATATGCGAATTTGTCCACCATATTTCGTCAAATTTGAAGCAGCTTCATGTCTCTTTTGCCCCAGTGATGAACTGGCCTTTTTTGTTATCTTTTCATTGAATTAAAGTTTTTCCATTATTTTTTGTATTTTATTTTTATTTTTTTATTTTTTTACGGTAAGATTCACTATGATCAATGCCCGGGGCCACTCGTGGTAAAGAGTTACGTTAGGAAGCAGAATGTACAGAGAAGAAAGTAACTGTTAACCCTAGGCTTGAGCAAGTTAAGATTGTACAGGGTACGTTAAGAGGCAGTTTCTACCGATAAAAGAGGAAGACAAGTGTCAACTCTACAATGATTTGTAGAGAAGCATCCCCTTGGGAGTCGGTTCCACAGAGCAGCGGTTTGCGAAAAGCTGTTCGAGTGAAACTTACTTTTCACAAATAAAGGTCAGAGGGATCTAGGTGATTCACTACCTTTTTTTTCTCCTAAAATTGAATTCGTCGAATAAAATATTTATTTTTGCAGACGTTAAATTATTTAATGAAACGACTATCGTCATCTCCACACTTTCTCCGTCTCTTAAACTGGATAAACGTTTACCTCTTGTTTCCTGTTTAGAAATAGGGTATCTGGTTCCTTCTAAATTCTAACTGTATACTACTAGTGTCTACACCTAAACTTTGAAATTTTTTAACGAGGATCATTCAATAAATAAGGCGAATTTTTCGGTATAAGGACTTCGACAAAGGTCATTCAATAAATAAGGCGAATTTTTCGGTATAAGGACTTCGACGAAGGTCATTCAATAAATAAGCGAATTTTTCGGTATAAGGACTTCTACGAGGGTTCATTCAATAAATAAAATTAATTTGTCGGTATAAGGACATCGACAAGGGTCATTCAGTAAATAAGGTGAATCTTTCGTTATAAGGACTTCGATGAGGGTCAATCAATAAATAACGAGAATTTGTTATAAGGACTTCTACGAGGTTCATTCAATAAATAAGGAGAATTTATTATAAGGACTTCTACGAGGTTCATTCAATAAATAAGGGGAATTTATTATAAGGACTTCTACGAGGGTCATTCAATAAATAAGGTGATATTGCGATAAGGACTTCGACGAGGGTCATTCATTCAATAAAGAGAATTTGTTATAAGGACTTCTACGAGGTTCATTCAATAAATAAGGAGAATTTGTTATAAGGACTTCTACGAGGGTCATTCAATAAATAAGGAGAATTTGTTATAAGGACTTCTACGAGGGTCATTCAATAAATAAGGAGAATTTGTTATAAGGACTTCTACGAGGTTCATTCAATAAATAAGGAGAATTTGTTATAAGGACTTCTACGAGGTTCATTCAATAAATAAGGTGAATTTTTCATTATAAGGACTTCGACGAGGGTCATTCAATAAATAAGGTGACGTCAAAAGTGCTGTGAGCGATTGGCTGAGACATCAGTCTAAAGATTTTTACGATGAGAGAATACGGAAGCTTATGCAAAGATGGGAAAAGAGTGTGACACTGCGGGAAGGCTTTGTTGAAAAAAAAAGGTAAGCGTCTATCTGTATTAGAAATCCTTATACCGAAAATTTAGCCTTATTCATTGAATGACCCTCGTAGATGTCCTCATACCGAAAAATCCCCCTTATTATTGAATGACTCTCGTATGTTTTTGGTTTCCGGTTCCCACTAAAATCGTTTCCTTCTGTTTTACTTCCAGTTACTCTCTTGTGTCTTAGTGTCTTTATCGCCTTTCTTGGAATGGAGTTATTAAAAATAAAATTTGAAGTTTTTGTAATTTATTCAGATTTCAGATAAAAATGCATTATAAATGCATATCACTGGTACCCTTGCCACAGATGTTTACACGTGCAACCAGACTGGCAACTGGGTCCCACCCATTCACAGTTAGATCAACCAAATGCATACAATAATTCTCCTCCATCAGCTTCTTTTGTCGCACTTCCAGCGTGTGGAACACGCTTCCATATTCTTGCGTTCCTGACGACTACAACCTCCAAGAATTTAAATGCAATGTCAATACCCAAACTTAATATTTTAACTACTTGACTATTGTTCTTTCTACATCACCCTATATATCTTTTCCTTTCTCTCTACCTGTGCAACTGTCATCACACCTGTATTCCCATCCTTCTCTTTACTCTCTCCTATTTCATTTTTTATTTCTTATATAGCCCCCCCCCACCTGCACATCAGTGGCGTTACAGGCTTCTTCGGGGTGATACAATTAAAAAAATATAAAAATTAAGAGCTTATTGTACCTACAGGTTATGTAGGAAGGACAGTTGTTATCAGATTTATATGTGACTAGCAGTATAGCCCTGCGTTGCTTGGGTGTAATGAAAGCTATAAAACTAATCCATGGTCCTGGAGCTCAGACTCAGCTTAAAAATATTTGAAATAATAAAATAATTGCGACAATTTACCAATCGCACCTAGTATATATATATATATATATATATATATATATATATAGGAAAGAATATTAATAAAAAGTTTTGAATTTAAAAATGTACTCTTTTTGGACAGTATTTGTTTATTTTTATTATTGTATTTTATATTTCAGACCGCCCTCGGTCCTTCATCAGAAACGAGTGATTTTTAAATTTGAATTAGAAACGTATTTCACGATAGCGTCCGAATATTTTTTTTCTTTACATCACGTGGTGTGTTTGTTCACAACATGCGGCACGTCCGTAGAGAAAGTCTGTTTATTTTAGATAAACATTTCTTGGAATATCTGAGAGAAAAAAAAAATTTAGCTTTTGAAATATTTGTAAAGATTCAGCACACCTAAGTCCCTATTTAACCCTAGCTTGTGTGTATTTAATTTTAAAATCCAGTATTTTTCTTTCTTTCTGCGTGTGTATGTAGAACTAAAATTGGAGTCTATTAGTAAACATTTGCAATTTTCTAAAGTATGATCAGGTTGATTAAAATGGGCTGCAATTGGGGAGTATACATTTTTTTGTCGTATATTTAGTTTGTGATTATTGAAGCGAAATCTAAAGCTATTACCGGATTCGCCGATATATCCACTGTTGGGGCAAATTGAGCAGAAGAGAAAGTATATGATGTTTTTGCTGTCACAAGTAAGGTTTGGTGGGTGTAATTTTATTTTAATGTTGGGTACAGAGAATGTTTTGTCTGTTATTAAATGTTTGCAAATTAAACAGCGAGGCTTCCCACATTTTAAATTCCCTGATAGGTTTGTATTATTTGAATATTTGTTAGAAGTGAGGATAGTTGATAGGTTGGGTGTTTGTTTCTTTGCATTTATGGGTGGTTTATCGAAAATGTCTTTGATGTTTTTGTTGGATTGGAGGTTCCTGTAATCATTTTTAAAATTTTTGATAAGTGTGTAGGAATATTGGTTATGGTTAAAAAACCATGGGAATTCGGTTGTTATCTTTTCGTTTTTTGTATGTGAGAAGTGTGCTACGATCTATGTGGATGGCTTCATGTAGTGCTTCCTTTATTATTTTTATTGGATATTTATAATTTAGAAACTGTTTTGTTAGGTTGTTAATGTTGTTTAGAAAATCTGGATGGTCTGAGCATATGCGTTTTATTCTAATAAATGAGCTGTATACGATAGATTTTTTTTAATTTGAGGGGATGACAGCTGTTAAAGTGTAGGAATTTATGTTGGTTTGTGGGTTTGTTGTATAGACTGGTGGAAAGTGTATGTTTATTTAATTTTACCATGACGTCTAAGAAAGGGACGGATGTGTATGAGTACTCCATGGTAAATTTGATTGCATTGTGGAAGTTGTTGCAGAAAGTAAAGAAGTTTTTTAATTTTTCTAATCCATGAGTCCATATTAAGAAAATATCATCAATGTATCTAAAATAATGTGATGATCATCACTATGTTATATATATATTTATGTTATATATATATATATATATATATATATATATATATATATATAGATAGATAGATAGATAGATAGATAGATATAGATATATATATAGAAATATATATATATATATACTAGCAGTATAGCCCGGCATTGCTCGGGTGTAATGAAAGCTATAAAACTAATCCATGGTTCTGGAGCTTAGACTCTTTGGACGTTGGCACGAAAGACTAAAAAGCAATAGTTGTTACCAGTTAAAGCGAAACCGTAGACTGAAAGTAAAATGAATGGATGTAAGTCAAATTTTGATTTCCTGGTATCGATATCAATTTTTCTGAACTATTGTAAGAACTGAAACCTTGAAACTTCTGAATATCGTTTCTTATGTCTTTGTCTATGTGTGTATCAAATTTGATTAAAATCGGACCACTCCTTCTATAACTCGATTTTTTCGATCATCAATTTTAGATACTCGCAGACGCTTATAGTACAACTGCGTAAATTTTCAAGAAAATTGGTTCAGCCGTTTCGGAGTCTATTAGTAACGGATACACACATAGACACACACACACAGACAAAGTTCCATTTATAAATAAGTTTAGATTAGATGTAAGTATGACATAGGTTTTATAGGAAGTGCGGGTGTTTTAAATAAGGACCTACAAGTTTTATACGACTTAAAAGTTACATGGAACTTATTGTCTTCATAAGGATTGTATGTTTTATCCCATAATGGAAAATGGATAAAAAATAGAGAAACTCAAATTGAATTGTGCTTTTGATATAATAATTCAATTTATTTTAAATTCATTATTGAATGAGGCTTTGAACGGATTATATGGGAATTATAATTTTATTGCCTTTAAAGCCAGTAAGTAGTTAATCTGCTCGTTGGCCTTTAATTAATATAACACTTGTTTACAATAGTTTACGCATTTTCAGTGAGCAACCTTTAAAAGCACTTGCTTAATTTAAAATTTCCGGTATTTGAATTGTTGGTTCTGGAGATGTTAGCGTAGTTATGTACCACTAGCAGTGTAGCCCGGCGTTGCCCGGGTGTAATGAAAGCTTTAAAACTAATCCATGGTCCTGGAGCTCAGACTCAGCCTAAAGAATATTTGAAATAACAAGATAATTGCGACAATTTACCAATCGCACCTAATATATATATATATATATATATATATATATATATATATATATATACTAGCAGTATAGCCCGGCGTTGCTCGGGTGTAATGAAAGCTTTAAAACTAATCCATGGTCCTGGACTCTTTGCACGAAAGACTAAAAAGCAATAGTTGTTTCCAGTTAAAGCAAAACCGTAGACTGAAAGAAAAATGAATGGATGTAATTCAAATTTTGATTTCCTGGTATCGATATCAAATACGTTTTTTTTTTTGTCGTAAACTGAATTTTGAAGGCTAAATAAATCCTCTGAGTAAATGGTATCATGGCTGAGACTAAGAACTACAATTATACCTACTTAGAGCCAAACCTGAAGCAAAAATTAAAATAAAAGGGCTGAAAAAACATACAACCATACAGGCATATAAACAGACACACACACAAACATCTTGCCTTATATTATCGATTTTCTGCACTATTGTAAGAACTACAACCTTGAATATCGTTTCTTATGTCTTTGTCTATGAGTGTATCAAATTTGATTAAAATCGGACCACTCCTTCTATAACCCGATTTTTTCGATTATCAATTTTAGATATTTATCGGGGGGGTACCTCGACACAAAACACTCGCAGACGCTTATAGTACAACTGTGTAAATTTTCAAGAAAATCGGTTCAGCCGTTTCGGAGTCTATAGGTAATGGACACACACACACACACACACATGCACATACAGACACGCAAATTTCCATTTATAAATAAGTTTAGATAATATCGGAATTATATTTTTTTAAAATGTTATTTCTATATTAGGATCTTGAATAAGATCCCGATGCTTTTCAATTGATGAGATTCTCAGAACTGCGTGTAATTGCGCATGGTAACGTATTTATAAGAAAGTACGACAAACAAGCTTGACATAGGTAAGAGAAGGACGGGTACATTTGTGTAAGGAGAGCTGCGTTAGAGCATAGTGTACAGTTAAAAAAACGATAGTAATCAATGAGATAAGAGATGACAGATGACGCTGCATTTAAACTATTGGAGATTGTAGCTATCAGGGAAACAAGAATTCGGAAGGGATGTCCATAGGTGGGAATCACGAGAAAAGAAGCTGAAGTGAGTAGAAATTGTCATTACATTTGATTGTTTTCATGGTAAAAACATCATTTCGCCGAAGTATAAAGAACATTAAACGTTAAACATGCCAAATTTCATTCCAAGGAAAGTGTATTTGCCGGGAATTTTACTGCACTACTTTATTCAAAAGAAATCTGCATCTGAAACACACATAATTTATTGTGGTCACTTTCGCTGACCATGCTCTCTCAGAAGCAACACACAGAGTTTGATTTAGACGCTTCAAAAATTATGATTTTGATGTTGAAAAAAAAAAAAAGAACGCTCTTGCGCATTAAAAAAGTTTTGAAGACGAAGAATAAGAGGCATTACGTCATGAAGACACATGTGAAGGGCAAGCTGAACTTTCTAAGTCATTAGGAGTTGATCACACAAAAGTCTCGAAACTTTTAAAACCACTAGAAATTATTCAAAACAAGGACTTTGGGTGCCGTACGTGTTGAAGCCGAGAGACGTCGAACGGCGTCCTGTCACGTGTGGACAACGGTAGAAAAAGAAAGGGTTTTTTTACATCGTGACGCAACCGGGGATGAAAAGTAGATACACTACGATAAAGAAGATCATGGCGTAAGCTCGGCTATGCAACATCATCGGCACTATACGAGCAGAGACACGACAAAGTAATTCGGTAACACGATAATACTAGGCCACATGATGCAAAACGGGTAAAAACCTACTTAGAAATGCTTAAATGGGAAATCCTACCCCACTTACCGTGTTCAACATTGCCCCGTCCGATTATCAATTGTTCCTATCGATAGCACATCGCATGGCTTTCATTCTAAAGAAGATGTTTAAAAAAAAAATGGTTAGCCTTAAAAGAGATGTTATTCCGACTTGGAATTCAAATGTTGCCAGAAGGAGGGGAAAAAGTAGTGGCTTGTGATGGACAATGCTTTCAGTGACATTTTTCTTACAAATTTTTGTAATACACATATTTATGTCTTTGTTGTTTCCGTTCCTTATATTATGGCCGCTACTGTATGTCATTTCGCCGAAGTGTAAACGACTTTGGTTTTCATAGCGTTAAACATGTCGGATTTTGTGCCAAGGAAATTGTATTTGCCGGGAATTTTACGGCACTACTTTATTCAACAGAAATCTGCAACTGAAGCACACAGAATCCTTGTTGAAACTTACGCCGACCATGTCGGAAGCAACATACAGAGATTGGATTAGACACTTCAAAAGTAATGATTTTGATATTGAAAATAAGGAACGATCTGGCGCACCGAAAATGTTTGACGGCAAAGCTCTCGATCAGCTGGGTGTAGTTTATTATGAAGACGCTCAAATCATCACGGAAGATCGCTATCGAATACAACTGATGCGGTTGAACCGAGAGTTTAAGTAAAATATGGCCGATGTACGAGGCACGATTTTTTTCTGAGTTTTGTTTAAAGGAATATCAACCACTGTAAATTATTTAATGCCAAAAACGTTAGGGTTTTAAGGTATTTTTTTAATGTTCAGTTAGAGTGAAAAGGTTGAATTAGTAAGATTTTAGTGAAAATTGATTTTATTCTTTTTTATTTTAGAAAAATGCAAATGTCTTCTAGTTTTGTATTCAAAACTGTTTTGCTGAGAATAATTTCTTGCCTTCAAAAATGTGTTATGGTAATCATTTTTCTTCAAAAATGCATATTTTTCTATAAAGTATTTTTATTCATATATTTCTATAAAAGTGTATTTTTATACTTTCATAGTGTTTTGACCCCAGTTTGGATGGGTAAATATTTGCCCATATCTGGGACCCTAACAGGTGCTACCACACCGGATCAGGGTGGACCTGGGAACAACATCAATTAAAAGGTGGTTCCATGCTCCTCATAACATCCCAATCAGAGGCCTTGCAGCCGGATGCAGTTTACCGTCATGCCCAGGACCCAGAGACACGACAAAGTGATTTTGCCACATGACAATGTTAGGCTACGTGTTGCAAAACGGATGAAAGCTTATTTGGAAACGCTTAAATAAGAAGTCCTACCGCAACCACGGTGTTTAACAGACATCGCCAGTTCCCTTTCTAGGCATGTCGTAGTTGATGACTGTCTTCTGCCACTACCCGAGGCCTCTCCTTATCAAAAAAATAACTCACAGCTACAATGCGAAACCGGCCTCACTAAAATCAGCTAAAGCTCTCAACATTTTTTTTTTAATCATATCACCCCAAGCAAGGCGATAACGCCACTGATGCACAGGGGGCTATGTAAGAGTAAAAAGATTGGAAAAGAGAAAGCCGGAAACCGCATCCTAAACAGGAAACAAGGGATGAACCTCTTCACCTGTTCAATAGACGCGAGGGATGTGAACCGGGTGATAGTTTAGTCTATCTACGCCAATTAGTTTAGTCTATCTACGCCAATTAGTTTAGTCTATCTACGCCAATTAGTTTAGTCTATCTACGCCAATTAGCTTAGTCTATCTACGCCAATTAGTTTAGTCTATCTACGCCAATTAGTTTAGTCTATCTACGCTAATTAGTTTAGTCTATCTTTTCTACGCCAATTAGTTTAGTCTATCTACGCCAATTAGTTTAGTCTATCTACGCTAATTAGTTTAGTCTATCCACTCCAATTAGTTTAGCCCTATCTACTCCAATTAGTTTAGTCTATCCACTCCAATTAGTTTAGTCTATCTACGCCAATTAGTTTAGTCTACGCCAATTAGTTTAGTCTATCTACGCCAATTAGTTTAGTCTATCCACTCCAATTAGTTTAGTCTATCTACTCCAATTATTAGAATTATTCATTGCCAATTAGTTTAGTCTATCTACGCCAATTAGTTTAATTATCCACTCCAATTAGCTTAGTCTATTCGCTCCAATTAGTTTAGTCTATCCACTCCAATTAGTTTAGTCTATCTACGCCAATTAGTTTAGTCTATCTACGCCAATTAGTTTAGTCTATCTACGCCAATTAGTTTAGTCTATCTACGCCAATTAGTTTTAGTCTATCTACGCTGTCATTTTCATTCTATCTACGCCAATTAGTTTAGTCTATCTACGCCAATTAGTTTAGTCTATCTACGCCAATTAGTTTAGTCTATCTACGCCAATTAGTTTAGTCTATCTACTCCAATTAGTTTAGTCTATCAGCTAATTAGTTTAGTCTATCTACTCCAATTGGTTTAGTCTATCCACTCCAATTAGTTTAGTCTATCTACGCCAATTAGTTTAGTCTATCTACGCCAATTAGTTTGGTCTATCCAATTCAATTAGTTTAGTCTATCTACGCCAATTAGTTTAGTCTATCTACGCCAATTAGTTTAGTCTATCTGTCAATTAGTTTAGTCTACTTTCACGCCAATTAGTTTGGTCTATCTACGCCAACAATAGTCTATCTACGCTAATGAAGTTTAGTTTATCTACTCCAATTAGTTTTAGTCTATCTACGCCAATTAGTTTAGTCTATCTACGCCAATTAGTTTAGTCTATCCACTCCAATTAGTTTAGTCTATCTACTCCAATTAGTTTAGTCTATCTACTCCAATTAATATGAATTATCACAATTAGTTTAGTCTATCTACGCCAATTAGTTTAGTCTATCCACTCCAATTATTTAGTCTATCTACTCCAATTGTTTAGTCTATCCACTCCAATTAGTTTAATCTATCTACGCCAATTAGTTTAGTCTTACCCGCGCCAATTAGTTTAGTCTATCTACGCCACTAGTTTAGTCTATCTACGCCAATTAGTTATTGTATCATCACAATTAGTTTAGTTTTATCTACGCCAATTAGTTTAGTCTATCTACGCCAATTAGTTTAGTCTATCTACTCCACTGTTTAGTCTATCTACTCCAATTAGTTTAGTCTATCCACTCCAATTAGTTTGGGTTCATCTACTCCAATTAGTTTAGTCTACCCCAATTAGTTTAGTCTATCCACCCCAATTTATTTAGTCTATCCACCCACCATTAGTCTATCCAATTTAGACTAGTTTAGTCTATCTACGCCAATTAGTTTAATTACGTCTACGCCAATTAGTTTAGTCTATCTACGCCAATTAGTTTAGTCTATCTACGCCAATTAGTTTAGTCTATCTACGCCAATTAGTTTAGTCTATCTACGCCAATTAGTTTAGTCTATCTACTCCACTAGTTTAGTCTATCCACTCCAATTAGTTTAGTCTATCCACTCCAATTAGTTTAGTCTATCCACTCCAATTAGTTTAGTCTATCCACTCCAATTAGTTTAGTCTATCTACTCCAATTTCGTTCACTAATATCCGTGGTATGCGTATCAACTTTAGCAGTGTGGAATCTTTACTCCATGAAATGTTCCCAGACATCCAAGCTCTCTGCGAAACTAACCTGAACCCCACAATCCCCTCCTCTAATTTCTCGATCCCAGATTACCTTCCCCTCTTTAGAAAAGGATTCCAACATCAATATGCATGGCTTGGGAGTCAGCAACCATCTCCCCTCTGACTAGGGAGGTTTCTCTTGAATCTCCTGACCATCCATACATGTGCTTCCTGCTTGATATATATATATATATATATATATATATATATATATATATAATCGTGTAGCGCCAAGCAAGGCATTTTGCTGCCACTGTTGTGCAGGGGGTTACATAGGAAGAATTTTATGAGAAAGAGTAACAGGTTACAGAGGATGTCAGGAAGAGGGTATGAGAAGGAAGAGAATACTGATGAGTTGGGTGGACGGAGAAAAAAGCATGAATGTAGGATGTAAGTTAGTGAGACAGGAGGTGACAATTGACTTTACATTTGAATTCTTGAAGATTGTAGCTGTCGGGAAAGCAAGTATGCGGAAAGGAATTCCACGGGCGGGAAGGACGAGAAAAGAAGGTGTGGAGTAGAATTTGCGTTTACATTTTCTTGGTTTCACAGTAAAAGGTGGGACCTAGTTGGATATATAACTGCTAAGTCAGGATCGATCACATTACAGATTCTCCATTGGATTTTGTCAAGGACTCCTAGGTGGATAGCAGGAGAACCCGACCAGATATGTCAGTAGTATTCAATGCACGGGCGGATGGTAGATTTATATATATGCAGGATAGACTCAGACGGAAAAAAAACTAACGGGACTTGCCTGTCTCTTTTGCAAATACACCAACGAGCTTAATTCCTTACTACCCCCTCCTTAGTTCCTTACTACCCCCACCTACTTGAATTTACTCGAGTTACTAAACTGGCAACAAGGTCCCACCATTTTACTATGAAAACAATCAAGTGTAATCACAACTTCTACTAACATCAGCTTCATATGTCACTTAACTGACTGAATTTTCAGTTTCAGTAATGCAGAAATATCATGGATCGAGCATGTGAGCAATGATGAGGTCTTGGAAATGATGGAAACAAAAAGAAATTAATATTTAGCATCAGGAAGAGACAACTGACGTTCCTGAGACACGCAATGAGGAAGGAGGACTTGGAGAATCTGATACTAACAGGCCAGATAGAGGGGAAAAGAGACAGGGGAAAGCAACGGATAACATATTTGAAGGACCTAATCAGGTGGATGACGGAACGAGGATTGCATGGTGTAATAGGAGAAGGCGTGCTAAGAGCCACCAGGGATAGGGAAACGTGGAAGGCCATGATCGCCTACGCCCTGAAGGGACTAGGCACATTGAAGAAGAAGAAGAAGAAGAAGAAGAAGAAGAAGAAGAAGAAGAAGAAGAAGAATGCAGCAACTAATTTACGTTACATGCAAAGCTCTCTTATTATTGAGCAAAATGATTGAAAACTGACAATGTTAACCTTTTGTTTCATGTTTCAAAATGATAATGTTCAGCGAGTCGGAAATTTTGTCTTTGTATGTGCGTTGTGGTGCATTGGATATCGGCTCAGAACGAGAAATTGGGGAGCCAAGTTCGAATTCCAGCTGAATTCATTGCCTTCACTTACGGGCAAATACCCTTGTGAAATGTATTAATCTGTCTATTCCTTCCAGTTATGGGTTACATAACAGGACAGAATGGGTTCTATAACCTTGGTTGGCAACCAGTCTACCGCAGAAAGCAATGGCAACCTACTGTGGGATAATCTTCTGCCCAGTCAGTCATGTCTCGAAAGAGACATGATCGCCCAAGCGTGTATCACGTATGGGACTTAACTGACTGACTGAATATAATAGTTGGAATCATGATTAAGGCTGCCACTGGTGCTAAAGTGGGGGATCGGTTTTCTATTGTTATGAAGTAATAAACTGATCCCCCACTAATTACTACGTAATGATATATATCGCTTCTCCCTCTAGCTATGTCAAATAACAGGACAGATCGGGTTCTATAGCCAGTCTACTGCAGAAAGCAATGGTAACCTACTGCGGGATAATGTTCTGCCCAGTCAGTCATGTCTCTTTTGAGACATGATCGTCCAAGCGTGTATCACGTATGGCACTTAACTGACTGATCTTTGTATGGGACGACTTAATGTAAGTATATCAGGAAGTCAGTTGAGCACTGAAAATGTATTAAAATATTAACAATTTAACAGTCAAGATTAATGTCTGTGTAAAGTTACACTATTCCCTTCAAAAATATCCTCGGTCGTTTTCTGTTATATATATATATATATATATATATAGATATAGAGTTTAGAACATGTAGAAATTATCATCTACTACAAAGTGTACATTTTGTTTCGACATTGAAAGGACAATGTCTCATGAGGTAGTGTGAAGGGAGATGGAAAATTCTTTACTTTATATTGGCGAATTATGTGAGAGGTAAGTGGGGTAGAAAATGCGAAATGAGGATAATTTGTACATGTTCAAAACTATAATTTATAATAAGTATTCATAGCTCTATTTTTATATTGAGCACTCTTTTAAATTTATCTTTTGAACGTTTTTGATATTCCCTTCGTTTTTTATTCACTTGGATATATATATATATATATATATATATATAATCCGCTGCTAAGAAGGTTGGGTCACTGTGTCGGGCCAGGAGATTTTTTCCGCCTGAATCCATCTTGCACGTATACAAATCAAACATCCGTCCGTCCATGGAATACTGATGTCATATATGGTCAGGTGACCCCGCTTGTACCGACTTGGCAGCTCTACTCCAGCCACTTTCTCACCGGCAGGAGGTGGCTTCTTTCTGTCTGTTCTACAGATATTTTCATGGCTTCTGCTCTGACGAACTTAAGTCACTGGTGCCTCTACCACATGAGTTTACTCGTGCATCCAGACTGGTAACTGGGTGTCACCCATCCACCCAACAGAATGCAGCCGACAAGTCTAGTCTAGCAGCTTCTTTTCTCGCACTTCCCGCCTGTGGAACTCGCTTCCATATTCTTGCTTTCTTGACAGCTACAACCTCCAGGAATTTAAATGCAATGTCAATATCCATCTCTTAACCACTTCGCTTCTATTTTTCTACATAACCCTGGATATCTTTTCCTTTTTCTCTAACTTTGAAACTGTCATCATGCCTGTATTCCCATTCTTCTCTTTCTCCTTTACTAACTGGTTCGTCTTTCTCCTTACTCTCCTATCTAAACCTTTACTCTTATGTAGCCCCCTGAGCATCAGTGGCGGTACCGTCTTGCTTGGAGTGAAACGATTAAAATAGGATGTGGTTTCCGGCTTTCTCTTTTCCACTCTTTTCTTTCTTTTTTTCCCCTCAATTGGAGTAGATAGACTAAACTATCACCCGGTTCACACTCCACCCACGTATATTGAACAGGTGTAAAGGCTCATCCCTTGTTCGCTGTTTAGGATGTGGTTTCCGGCTTTCTCTTTTCCAATCTTTTCATTCTTACGTAGCCCCCTGCGCTTCAGTGGCATTCAGTACTTGGGGTGATATGATTAAAAAAGAAAAAAAAATATATATATATATACATATATGTGTGTGTGTGTGTGTGTGTGTGTGTGTGTGTGTGTGTGTGTGTGTGTGTGTGTGTGTGTCTTTTGCTTCATTTTCGACATTGTTCAAGTGAATGAGCATCTCAAGCACTTTCGGTGATGTCACTGTGGTCTATAGACAACCAAGAAATAGACATAATTTTAATTTCCCAACACGGTCAGTACATTATGGTCATATTCTTCAGTGGTTTTTAAATGTTGTTATTTTTTATTATGATAATTTCTATTATTTCAGAGGATTGTCTTTAACTGCTAGAGCCGTGTATTACGAATTATTTCGATGAGTATATTTCGTATCATAGGTATGGTTTATTTGTTGATGTATATGTGTGCTTATGAAGCTATGATGTGACAATGTTGATTTATATGAATCCTTATTAAGTTATGATGTGACCATAATGTTCATTTATATGCGTCCTTAGGAAGTGATGATGCGACCATCTTGAAAATGGTTAAAAGGAGTATCCAAAATCAATCGGAACGATCAGTCATTAAGAAAATTTCTACATATCCCAAAAAGAAATATTTTGTTTGCACAAAAGAGAAAGATCAAAATTTAATATATCTAGCCACTCATTTTTAAGGAAACATGTATTACAGAGGGATTGCTGCTCAATATACAATATATTTTCTCATACTGACAGATTTTGATCCATGTTTGACCAGCATATGATTTTTAACTCTTACATATTTGTATATATATATTGATGAATTGCTGACCAAATACACAATATATATATATATATATATATATATATATATATATATATATTAGTGTAATGGTTGTTACAATGTTTTTATAAATTCATACTATCACTACCCATAAAACCAAATAACAACACGCAAGGCGCCAGCAGCCTCAGCCCTCACAAGATTAATAGATTAACCTAACCTGAACTCAGCCACAAACAAACACTTAACCCTAAAACCTTAAAAAGGTCAACAGAACTCAAAATACAGACCAACCCCTCTAACACCCCCCCCCCCCCCAAAAAAAAACACACACAAATAAACTGGCTTTTCAACTAGATAATTCTCATTTCTAAAAAAATCACCTGAGGATGAAGCCAATAACACAATGGGCTGGCTTCGAAACATGAAAATTTTTCTGTAGTGATACTATGAATTTATAAAGACACTGTAACAACCATTACAGTATAACGCTCTAAATTTGTATCGAGCACACTTTATAAAAGTAAATGCATGAACAAAGGGTTAATAAACCTACGAGTTCAACAACTTAGTTACAATATATATATATATATATATTGTGGATTTGGTCAGAAATCCCTCTTTTATACAAGTTTGATTAAAGTCGATGACAAAGTGCTGCGCTTAAATCTTTTATTTAATTTTTCTTGTGTTCGTGCAAGTGGTTTCTTTTGTGGACACAAAGTGTGTAAAAAGTGTTCGAAAGATCTGTATACCCGATCGCTTTCGGCTATTATTTTAGCCATTATCTGCATATTTTCATTTTTTTAAACTGTATGCATGTTTCCTAATGTAGTCTCTAAAGTTAAGAGATAAGTTATAAACACACACACGCATATATATATATATATATATATATATATATATATATATATACGAACTAAATCTAAAAATGACCCAAAGCCGACCGCGGTTTCACTCGCCGGATCGTCAGGACACAGCTTTTGCTTTGTTTGTTTCTTTTTTGATTCCCCTCTTCCCATTTGGTATTACCTTTTGGGATTGACGACTTAATTTACCGTTTTGTTAACTGTAGGACTTAATGATTTTAGTCATTATTAGTGATACTATTTTCGTGGTACGTTTTACAATAATAATAATAATAATAATATATATATATATATATATATATATATATATATATATATATACATTGGGTGTGGTGCATAAATTGTCTAAATTACGTGAAAATGAAAATAACCTGACATATCATTTTAACAGATATATTTACAAAAAATAAAAATACTTGAAATTCTAAAAGAGTAAATTTATTCAATATAATTGATATTGGCATCAGCTTCGTCTTCCAGACAACTTCGGAATCTCCTGCAAATTTTATGGGCGGTCTCCTTGTCTAAAATGGCGAATAGTCCTTCAGTTCAAATTTAATGTTACAAGGAGTTTTGTGGGTTTCACGCACAACCGTGCCTAACACATCAAGAATATTGCAGTCTGTGGAATAAGCTTGCTATATGTAAGAAATGTTGTGATTATCTGACAACCATGACTGGGTTCTCCTACTTGTTGCCAGACATAGGCTCTTCCAGTAGCCACCTTCTTGGTTGACCCAGGACAGCATTACCTCCACAAGGGACCGGATGTAGGCTTACAAGTTGATTCTGAGACCCTGTGGGAAGATGAATGGAGGCATAATTTTGCCATAACTTGAGATCGCTCTAACTTTCCGAATCCTCTGAACTCTCCTTAGATTGACACCTAAACACTCTGAAATGTTTATATTTGGAACTTTCGTGCGAATGCCAAACAGTACAGCATACCGTTTACAAGTTTCTGTCGGAGTAAATTGCGTTATGGGGCTGTATTTCTCACAGGCGGTGCCCAACTGACCCTAGTATAGTTCGCAGTCGACAAAATAAAAAAAACAACGCGCAATTCGCGTTATTAAAAATTTAAAATTCGATAATTCCCTATCGCACTCGGTTATTGTTTTAGCGACTATGATATATATATATATATATATATATATATATATATATATATATATATATATATAAGAAAAATTAAGGCAGACATGTTATTTCAAGGTAAATCGAAAGTATGGGCCTATTTCAGGCGAACCATCACCAGCTTCCGTCTTTATTGTACAAAAGATTTTACACGAAACCTTTGTACTATAAAGACGGAAGCTGATGATGCTTCGCCTGAAATAAGCCCATACTTCCGATTTACCATGAAATAACGTGTCTGCCTTAATTTTTCTTATATTTGCTCTATATGTATTTATATACATATATATTTAGAGCTCTCTTAGAGAGCTATCCTACCACTGCATGTACAGGATACTCCTTTGGGTTGTTCTATACCTACACTGCATGCTGATATATATATATATATATATATCCTTACCTTCTTTTTCTGTCCATTATAAAACCAAGTTCAGATCCCAAACTCACTGGTGGTATCAATCAAATTTTTGTGCTGACAGAGTTTACGTTTCAATCTTATCTGAATGTAGTTAGCCCTATCAGGACGAGGTCTAGATTCATCTCCATCCCGGCCCACCTACCAACTGGCCATCATTTATTTATTTATTTATTTATTTTTTCTCTTTTTCCATGGTTGAACTTTTACGGACGCCCATCTCGCATCAGTGCGATACTCGCTGTCATACCGTCAGTTCATACCAGCAAGACAGTCGACGTCCTCTACAACCCCGACTCCGGCTCCACGACGAATGGGGATTAAAAAAGCAACTTTCACAACTGCTACTTTTAGGATCGGATTATTATATACATCCCACTGGGAGGGTAAACTGATTTTCTTTTTTTTTTTTTTTTTTTTTTGTTCGGGCCACCCACAAAATAAATGGCTTACTGTTACATCAATACTTCATGTAAATGCGAATAAAATACTGGTTTTGTCTCGAAATCTCTCCCCGTGTTTCGATGTAATCCAAATACGGACACACAAACACTAATGCTAACATATAATGAATGATACATGGAATTAGACTAGCCAAGCCTGTTCGCTTTGGTTTTAGAAAACACAACAACTCGTTTGGAACAAAAGTTTGTAACTTTTTCCATAAGTGGCGTTTGAATGTGTGATTTCATTTCACGCGTCACTTCTTTTATAAAAAAATACATATATATATAGTCATCCGCAGACAGATATGTTTCGCTGTATCACAGCTCATCAGTACGGTTAGACAGCCGGATGCTTTTTATCCAGAATTGAAACCCGTCCGAATTGGCGTTAGTCTGCGATTCTACCTCTGAGCTACTGGCCCTCGGTGTGTGTGTATATATATATATATATATATATATATATATAGAGAGAGAGAGAGAGAGAGAGAGAGAGGTGGGGTCATTTCAACGCATCTTTATATACGACTCGTCCAGTTGAATTCCTTACGTACAAATATCCTTGGGAAAAATATTAATCGGTCTCTTCCCTCAAGTTATGGGTTAAATAATAGGATAGATTGGGTTCTATAGCCTTGGCTGGCAAGTAGTCTACCGCAGAAAACGATGACAAGCTACTTAGGGATAATCTTTTGCTCTTTCGAGACATGATCGTCCAAAAGTGTATCACGTATAGCACTTAACTGACTGACTGAATATAATAGTTGAAATCATGATTAAGGATTCTACTGGTCATAAAATGGGGGATCAGTTTTCTATTGTTATGAAATAATAAACTGATCCCCCACTAATTACGACGTAATAATATAATACATCGCTTCTCCCTTTAGCTATGAGTCAAATAACAGGACAGATTGGGTTCTATAGCCTTGGCTGGCAACCAGTCTACTGCAGAAACTAATGGCAACCTACTGCGGGATAATCTTCTGCCCAGTTAGACATGTCTCTTTCGAGACATGATCGCCCAAAGTGTGTATGACACTTAACTGACTGACTGATACAGAAATAAAGGGACTACAGATAAACTGCAAAAAAACCTGAATGCCTGGTCACCAAAAAAGAGGAGCCAAAAATGATAATTACATGTCGAGGATACAAAAATGAAGCAGCTTTAGAAATTGATTTATATATATATATATATAATCATGTCGCCCCAAGCAAGGCATTTTGCTGTCACTTTTGAGCAGGAGGTTACATATGAGGTAAGTTATGAGAAAGAGTGACAGGTTACAGGGGGGTGTCTGGAGGAGGGTAGGAGAAGGATGAGAATACTGACGCGAGTTAGTGAAATAGGAGATTATTATTGACTTTACATTTGAATTCTTGAAGATTGTAGCTTTCGGGAAATCAAGTAAACGGAAGGGAATTCCACGGGTGGAAAGTGCAAGAGAAGAAGCTGATGGAGTAGAATTTGCGTTTGTATTTTATTGGTTTCATAGTAAAATGGTGGGACCTAGTCGCTAATCTTGTGGCTCGAGGAAATTCATGTATCGGGGGTACTAGTGAGCTAAGTTCATCTGAGCATGAGCCATGAAAGTATTTGTAGAAGAGACACAGGGAAGCCACAATTCGCCGGTGAGAAAGTGACTGTATCTGAGCTGCAAACTCGAGATCGATCACATTAAAGATTCTTTGTTGGATTTTGTCAAGGACCCTTAGGTGGATAGCAGGAGCACCCGACTAGATATTGCAGCAATATTCAATAAAATACTTGGAAAGAATATTGAAAGACAGGAATGTTTCTTGGAAACAAAGAAAAGAGTACTGAACTGCTACGTGATAGCTGTCCTTCTATATTGTAGCGAATACTGGAAAATCTCATCAAAGATGAAGGAAGGACTTGAAACAGCCGAAATGTGGTTCTACAGAAGGTTGCTGAGGATACCTTGAACTGAGCAATAACAAGGTTTTGGACAGGATGGAAACGGAAAGAAAATTTATATTTTACACCAAGAAGAGACAGCTGAAGTTTTTGGGATACGTAATGAGGAAGAACGGCCTGGAGAATCTGATACTCACAGGACGGATAGAGAGAAAAGGAGACAGGAGAAAGCAAAGCGTGATATACTTGATGGACTTGAGCAAGTGGATTGCAGAGCAGGGTTTGAGAGAATTACTAGGAGAAAATGTGTTAAGCGCTAGAAGAATGTGGAGGGCCATAATCGCTAACGTCCTGAAGAGAAACGGTATATTAAAAGATGATGTGAATTGCGAATTTTAAATGTTTTTAAGAGCGAAAATGCAGGAAGCTTTTTATTATTTGTCACTCTTTATTTATGGAAATAAAACTCGCAATACAAACAGCAAAAAAAGGGTGTGCCGTTTATGAAGATTGTGCCATAGCCGAGTCAGTCAGTTAGTTATGTAGCACACGTGATACAAGCTTGGGCGATCATATCTCTTTCGATCTATAAATGATTAGGCAGAAGATTTTCCCGCAGTTGTTTGCCATTAATTTCTGCGGTAGTCTGGTTGCTATTTAACTCATAGTTGTCCTGCTATTCAACCCATAATTAAAGTGAAAAGAAATGAAAAAAAAAAAAATGAACGTAGATGTCCTTTGAAAAGCAAACCCGTGTTGCTTCCTTATATAAGTAGAAATTGATTCAAGAGAACCTTTTCTAATCTTTCTCTTATAGCAACTCCTCTATAGTGTACTTGGCATTCAAAATTTGATTTTTTAGCCTTTAGCAGCATTAAATAATTTAGACAAATGTATACCGTAGATTGCCAAACATATACTCATTCCGACAGATGCATAACTGTCGACGAATGTACTTTATGTTTTGATTTAGATTGATTAAAGTCGTTTCTAATTAAAACTAGCAGTATAGTCCGGCGTTGCTCGGGTGTAATGAAATCTTTATAACTAATCCATGGTCCTGGAGCTCAGACTTAGCTTAAAGAATATTTGCGTGAAGTTTGGTGAGAATCGGATAAAAATTGTGGATTTGTATAAAGGACTTACAGACAGATAAACAGACACACACACACAAACATCTTGCCTTTTATATATATATATATATATATATATATATATATATATATTATCGATTTTCTGCGCTATTGTTATAACTGCAACCTTGAAACTTCTGAATATCGTTTCTAATGTCTTTGTCTATGAGTGTATCAAATTTGATTAAAATCGAACCACTCCTTCTATAACCAGATTTTTTCGATTATCGATTTTCGATATTTATTGGGGGTACCTCAACACAAAACCTAGCTAAGAACACTCGCAGACGCTTATAGTACAACTGTGTACATTTTCAAGAAAATCGGTTCATCCGTTTCGGAGTCTATAGGTAACGGACACACACACACACACACACACACACACAGACAAAGTTCCATTTATAAATAAGTTTAGATTTAGATCAATTAGATATCTTCTAACTAAACAAAATATAACTTCTACAATTTTAGTATTTCATATCCATTTGCGTTCAGCAGTTAAATTACACCTTTTTAATAATTTCTCTTGTGTAAATAATACGTTTTCTCGTGACAATCTCGATTCATCCAAAGCAACAAGAGTCTGCTTTTTAAAGGACATCTACTCTCATTTTTTAAGATATAAATTCCTAAGTTACAGAAATAAGTATGCTGTAGACACACTTAAACATATTTTCGACAGCCATTTCACGATCACAAATCCCGTGTCTCTCCAGAGTCGTGGAGGGTCACAGTACTGCAGTTTTAGTAGAAATGGTGGCGAACCTAAAGGAGATTACCACCACCTTTAAATATCTTGGTTTTTTTTACTTTTTTCAGTGCAATCATTTCGATTACGCCCTACACTTTCCGATTGACAAAAAAAAATTTGGAAAAATTTCAATATTTAAACCATTTTAGTGGGAAGGGTCAGTTTTTCATACAACGTTATAGTAAATCGATTCTACAATTTGAAACCACTCGCCGGTACAACATTCCCACCACCTGTAAATTTGCTGATTATCAATTTTTTTTACTTGTTCAGTGCAATCTTATCGATTAGACCCTAAACTTTCCAATTGACAAAAAAAAAAAATTAGAAAAATTTCAATATTTAAACCATTTTAGGCGGGGGGGGGCTCAATTTTTCATACAACGTTATAGTAAATCGATCCTCCATTTTGGAACCTTTCGCCGGTACGACATTACCACCACATGTAAATTTGGTGATTATCACTTTTTTTTTTTTTTCTACTTTTTTCAGTGCAATCTTATCAATTAGACCCTAAACTTTCCGATTGACAAAAAAAAAAAAAAAAATGGAAAACTTTCAGCATTTAAACAATTTTAGGTGGGGGCTCAGTTTTTCATACAACCTTATAGTAAATCGATCCTGTGCAATTAACTTGCTTGCGCATATTCAACAAGTGAATCCTTTGCAAAATTATTGAATAAAGCCATTCTTTGAGTTTCCGTGGAAGATGCCATCGTAAGAACTAAAAAAAACTTGAAAAAGACAAAAACAAGAGCAACAAGTCGTCCGAAAATAAAACAAAACCAAGCGACCCCAACGCGAGTGGTTTCAAAATGGAGGATCGATTTACTATAACGTTTTATGAGAAATTGAGCTACTCTAAAATTGTTTAAATATTGAAATATTTTCAAATTTGTTTTTGATAATCGGAAACTTTATGTAATAATCGATAAGAGTGCGCTGAAAAAAGTAAAAATAAAAAAATGAAAAACAACAAATTTAAAGGTGGTGTTAGTCTCCTTCAGCTCCGCCGAAATGGTGTATCTTGGGCAAGATAGTCTGATAGAGCTCAACCCGCTCTATCTACGTTTGAATTGAGAGTTTTCCTTTTCCCAGACCGATTGTCACCTGCCAGTCTGTTCTGCTAATTACCCATAGCTGGGGGAGAAAAGATGGATTCATACCTTTCCCGAGGGTGTGTAATGAACCCGACATTCATATTAAAATGCTGGCGTTCATTTTGTTTCTTTTGTAAAAGTATTTTTCTTTGAAAGAAATCAACTCAATGTAGATTTGATTTTATCAAATCGTCCATTAGTGAGTTCATTTGTTGTGAACAAAATCCGGAGTTTATTGCTGATGCTTTAATTCTCACACACATATATATATGCAACTATCTGCTCGGAGTTAAATATACATAAAAGAGTATTAAAACATATCAGTATATATAGATATATAAAAACTTATACGATCACTCTGCTTAACTCTGCTCGTGTGTGCATATGTGTTATCACACTTGTATGAAGGAATTTATTTGTTGGCAAACATATAGAAGTATATAGGTGCGTGTGTTTACAACCAAGAAACAATAGAAATATAGGCATAAACACATGTGTAATTCGGTGAAACCGAATTTCTCCCGTCACGTTAAATGGGGTGAGGTCAAAGGTTATTAGTTTTTTTATATATTTTTTTTATGTTCTGTTTCATCAGCCATCCTTTCAAATAAAAAAATAAAATAAAATAAATAAATAAGAATGTCGCGCAGAAACTTGTCTGTTGTCAAAAGACGTCAGAGATATAAGATCTGATGACCACTCCTTTGTATTCCTTTCCATATCTTTCCATATCATTTTCTTTTCTTTCTTGTTTTTATTCGTATCACCCCGAGCAAGGCTGTAACGCCACTGATGTGCAGGGGGCTACATAAGAGTAAAAAAAAAAAGTAGATAGGAGGAGAGTAAGGAGAAAGACGAACCAGTTAGAAAGAAGCAAGAGAAGGATGGTAATACAGGAGTGATGACATTCTTTTATGCAAAAAGAGGTGATCCCCAACACATAGTATTATTTTTTCCTTATGATTTTAAAGAAAAGAAAAGAAAGCATAAAAGCATATTTTGACTCTATACGTATAGAAGAAAAAGCGGAAATTGATTGATTTATTCTATAAACCTTGCTGTTATATCTGGGCAGTGATTGGTCAGTCCTTATTACCTCGTATTGATACAGTTCAAAACTATTTCACGGTCATGTACGCGCGGATGTGATTCTTATTCCCCACGTTGAAAATACTTTCACATTTTTTTTAATCGTATCACCCCGAGCAAGGCAGTAACGCCACTGATGTGCAGGGGGCTACATAAGAGTAAAAAAAAGTTAGATAGGAGGAGAGTAAAGAGAAAGATGAACCAGTTAAGGATAGAAATACAGGTGTGATGACAGTTGCAAAGGTGGAGAGAAAGGAAAAGTGTTGCACACTTTCTTCTAGTGAGTGCAGAACCAGGGATCGAACCGCAGACCGTTGGATTTCAATTCAACGCTCTCCCAGCTGGCTTCTTGCTACGCCTCTTCCTCTTCCTACTCCACTTTCCTCCTTCCACCTTTTCACTGCGTCTCTCTGCGTCAGCTTCTCGCCAAGAAATTGACGCCACTGCCTCCCGAGTGAACTTGGTCGGTCAGTTTTATAATCCATTTCTCTACCCATAATCCATTTCCTCAGTCTATAAAAATTCCACTCGAGGGCCTCCTCTCTTTTTTCCTTTAGACTGAGCTGAAGGTGGATTATTAAGACAGCGGTGAGTATTATTATTATTTTCTTTCTTTGGAACAGATTACTGCTTTGCACGCCAGACACAAACGAACTCTTTTTCCAGAGCCGCCGCTAGTCGCCCTTTCATGTTCACACTCCCCCCTGGTCTCAAGACCACACATGTGGCAAGGCGGACGTGGCCGCTTGTTGCGGGCACTCCTACGAAGGGGGATTGTCTGGATTTCTTCATCTGAGCTCTCAGAAGTGGCATCGGAATTATCGGCAACAGCGTCGGGGTTCGCAGTCGGACCATCAGACTCACGGGGCGTAGGTCGAATCCACAGTTCGTCATTGGATGATTCACCACTGCCGCTACTTGTCAACGAATTCGTATTCAGGGCGGGCCGAATGTCCCTCACATGGCGTGGAGTACCATCAACCAGCACGGCCTGCTCACTGACGATGCCGGTGATTCGTCCCCTTCGAAAACTGGTGTTGCACCGGTTATTGGGAGGCTTCACCCAGACGGTGTCCCCTAATTCATACGGCCCTCTTGTTCCCCGCCGATCAGGCAGACGCGCGTCAATGCCCTTGATGCGCACTCGGTAGCGATGGATCGCATTGGCGGGTGCGCTCACAGCAGTCACAGCATCCCTCGGTGTTGCATTATATCTATAGACCGCTTCTGCAATAGTGCACGCCTTCCTGGCCGCGGTCCTCTTCACGCTTCGGTGGCACCGCTCTGCTATGCCGTTGCCACTCGGCACATATGCACATCGGTGTCTGAGCCTGATCCCCCACTCGTCTACAAAACGCCTAAATTCCACGCTGCAGAAGGCAGTATCGTTGTCCGTGAGGATCTCTTCAGGCGGCCCCCTTTCGTAAAATATGGATTCCAATTCACGGATGACACTGGAGGAGTCCTGGCGTGCCAATGGGCGCCAGATCGCAAACCTCGTCGGTCCGCAATCTATCAGTGTGAGGAAGTGCCGGCTGCCATAATGGGTTATGTCCATACCCAGTCGGCTCCAAGTCATGTCTGTTCCCAGCCGACCCCTCCGCCATCTCGCTGGGGCGGGGTCGATTGACTGGCATGTTTGGCATTCCTTGACCACCGCTCTCACTGCACTTTTTGACACTGACGGATTGGTCAATTGTACAAAATAGCATGTCCGTCTCACTCCGGGGTGCCCACTGATGTGGTGTATTTCCCTGATTTTGTCTGCCGCCTCCACAGAGGCAGCACATAGTAACGGTACTGGCCCAGCTTCTTTCTTCACGGCATCAATCCATCTCTGAGGCACCCGAGTGAGCCTATCAGCGAGGTTGCAGTTTGAGGTGACAAGTACCACATCCACAGACAGATTGTACTCTGTTACTAGCTTTCTTATGGTCTCCAACCTCCGTCTGATCAGCATCTCGCTGGCCGCCTTGGTGCGCACCCTGGCCTTACCTGTCAGTGTGTTTGATATCCAGCGAATCTGTGTGTATGTGTAATTTCTTGACTTTCCACTGGAGTGCCAGGTTAATGCCTTTCGTCACCGCATCGAGCTCTGCCAGGTTGATGTGAGCAGCGTCATTCGTCGGTCGCAGCCAGCAGGCGTCCTCAATCGCAGCTCCGTTCTCCTCAAGCAGCACACCAATCGCCACAGAGCTCGCATCCACCCACACGCTCAATTCGTCTCCCTGCACACACCAGTCTCCCTTTGCGGGGTCATCCTGCTTTACCCTTGCGATGGTCTCCTTCACCATGCGAACCAACAGATCGTCCGTCGTTTCATCATCCCAGTCTTTGGTGACTGCGCTTGCCCTCCTTTTTATGGTGCCTGTTGCTACACGAGTCCATCCACACACTGGTAGGTGCCCCACAAGTTTTCCACACAGGGAGAAGACCACTCGTCTTGTGAAGACTTCGGGTACTTCAGGAATTGCAGTTCCGCGCCCCCACTTCAAGGTCCCCCGCTCCTTTCGAACTTTCAGGCCCAAGACACGGGCGCCATCCTCCAAATGTTCCGGGTCCTTGCAAATCAGGCCAAACTCGGCCAGTTTGGTCCTTACGCGTGATGATGATACAACGTCTTCGTTCACGTATATGTCATCAAGGTACGTCGATGTCCCCTCTTTCATTGTTTCTTGCTGTGACAACACAGCGTTGACTATGGTCTTCATTATTTGGGGTGCCACGTTCAGCCCGAAGCCCAGTCTGGTAAGGCAGTACCTACTGCCGGCAAACACCACCGTCTGAAACGGCCACATCGTTTCGCTGATCCGGACCTGCAGATACGCTTTTCTTAGATCCAGCAGGGACACATTGGAACCCTGCTGGCGCCATTCTCGTAGCTTGCTGGCGCAAACATCAGCATCTGCCGTAAATGCATCAACATGCGCATTTAGTCCGCGGTAGTCCATCACTGGCCTCACTTTTGCTTTGTTGTGCTGAGTAACCGCCATCAGCGGGATCAAACCTTTGGGAGGTCCAAGTTTCTCATAGGGGTAAGGAATTAACCAGCCATCCTTGATCCATTCACGAAGCTCCTCTTCGTATGCAGGCCTTATTTGGTCGGGCACATGGTACTCGGCTACTTCGTTCCGCAATTTTGCTGACTCCTGATTTCCCGACCACTTCCATGAGGCGGTCCAAGCCTTCTGGTGCTGGTCAAATTCGACACTAAAGTCTGGCTGGTCGATCCTCAGCGCTGCGCACACTGGGGTCCTCTCTTGAAACTGCACTTCCCCCGTCTGCGTTATGTGAACACCACCTAGGGCTCTGATGGCATCATAGCCTAGAAGCAGGTCAAAGTTCAGTGGTTTTTTGAGCGCTACTAGCGCCTCGACGTTGGCCGAGTTTCCTGTTCTTGTACGGATGTTTATCGCACCCACCCCACAACATGTCCGCGATTCTCCACTGATGGTGGTTACCCTGACACCCTTCTCCTTCCAAGTGTGGCAGAGGTCTACGAACACTATGGTGCGGGAGCACCCGGAGTCGAGGAGTGCTGAGCACAATGTCTCGTTGACATAGACCTGAATGATCGGAAGCGCCTCTAATTTCTGCTTTGGGGAAAGGTCGACGCCGGCACCTTGTCCCCGGCCCCGTTTCCCGCACAATCCCGGGCCATATGTCCGGTTTCATTACACCGGTAGCAGCGAACAGCTGTCGGTCGCCGTCTGCAGTTCCTTGCAATGTGGCCCTGGCCATCGCACCTATAACACACGACCCCACCACGCGGGCTAAGGCCCTGAGACGGTTTATCATCACTCGGTGTGGATTGTGCAGCGGCGATTATCGGATCTCTCAGCTCGGAATTATCCTTCATCACGGTTCTGGCTCGGTCCACCAGGTCATTAAGGGGCAACGAGGTTATGTTTGAGCTCGCCCGCAGGAGCTGTTTTGCTCCGGTTGGGAGCCCCGCCAGAAATTTATATGCCAAGGCCCGCTCGGGCAGCCCACCGAACAACACCGTCAACTTCGTCAGCTCGGCCAAATATACGTCCACAGTTTCGCCAGGATGTAATTGTCTTGCCTCAAATTGCTCCCAGGCAGTGGCGGGGTCGATAGCAAACGCTTTGTATAGGGCTGCCTTGATCCTCTCATAATTCTGTTTTTCCTCAGCACTGAGCTGTTGATACACAGCGAAAGCCCCACCGGACAAACGCAGAGGAATCACATGTTCAATGTTTTTGACACCAGACAAGAGACAATGCAGTTCCACTTTTTCCACCCAGTCAAGTACTGGGGTCGAGCCACTGAACTCTGGAATCAATTTCAGGTCGAACCTGTCCCCCATTAGGCCGAAATAGCTTGTTGCACACTTTCTTCTAGTGAGTGCAGAACCAGGGATCGAACCGCAGACCGTTGGATTTCAATTCAACGCTCTCCCAGCTGGCTTCTTGCTACGCCTCTTCCTCTTCCTACTCCACTTTCCTCCTTCCACCTTTTCACTGCGTCTCTCTGCGTCAGCTTCTCGCCAAGAAATTGACGCCACTGCCTCCCGAGTGAACTTGGTCGGTCAGTTTTATAATCCATTTCTCTACCCATAATCCATTTCCTCAGTCTATAAAAATTCCACTCGAGGGCCTCCTCTCTTTTTTCCTTTAGACTGAGCTGAAGGTGGATTATTAAGACAGCGGTGAGTATTATTATTATTTTCTTTCTTTGGAACAGATTACTGCTTTGCACGCCAGACACAAACGAACTCTTTTTCCAGAGCCGCCGCTAGTCGCCCTTTCATGTTCACAAAAAGATATACAGGGTGGTGTAGAAAGAACTAGAGTCAAGTGGTTATTCAGTCATTTTCATATTTCCTGTTAGAATCTACAAAGATATTTTGTGTAATTTTGGTAAATATATCTGTTAAAATGAGATGTCAGTGTTATTTGCATTTTTGCGTAATTTAAATGACAATTTATCAATCGCACCTTTGAATGATTCTCCTTCCATCTCGTCATAAGAGTAAAAGATTGGATAGGAAGAAAGTAAAGAGAAAGACCAACCAGTTACAGGGGGAGGGGGCGGTAGAGAAAGGAGCAAGAGGGGGGTGGGAACACAGGTGTGAAGACAGTTGCGAAGGTGGAGAGAAAGGAAAAGATATACAGGGTGATGTAGAAAGAACTGGAGTCAAGTGCTTAAGAGATGGGTATTGACATTGCATTTTATTTTATGGAGGTTAAAGCCGTCAGGAAATCAATAATATGGAAGAGAGTTCCACAAGCGGGAAGTGCATGAAAAAAAGCTGATGGAGTAGAATTGTTGTCTGCATTTGGTTGATCTAACTGTGAATGGGTAGGACCCAATTGCCAGTCTGGTTGCACGAGTAAACATCTGTTGTAGAGGTACCAGTGACTTAAGTTCGTCGGAGCAGAAGCCACGAAAATATTTATAGAACAGACAGAGGGAAGTCACATCCCGTCGGTGAGAAAGTGGCTGTAGTCGAGCAGCCAAATGGGTTCCTGTCACTTTACTGATTCTCCTTTGGAGCCTGTCAAGAATACTGAGGTGAACAGCGGGTGGGCCTGACCATATATGACAACAGTATTCCATGCATACGTGGATGGTTGATTTGCATATATGCAAAATGGATTCAGGAGAAAAAACATCCTGGCCAGACACAGTGACCCAACCTCGCCATTTATTCATCTCTATGACGACATCATGATATTTTTTTGTATATCTCTCAAACACCTTATATGCATTTCAGTTATATTAAAATATCCTTTCTAACAAATTATTCCCTAGTTTATGAATATTTTGTGAATGTTTGTCCACCATCTTGTTTCCTATGTACGCATAGTTTCCGATCATTTATCTCTTAATTAACAATCAAATATGGACATTAGATAGTTCAAGACGAATAGGAATAGTATTATTCATGACATATAGAGAATTATTTCTTGTATTGAGCACTTTTTAAAAAAGTAAATCCCAGAGATCTAAGAGTTCTAAAACTGTTGATTCTATTCATCTGGATATATATATATATATATATATATATATATATAGTCATCCGCAGATGGATCAGTTTCGCTGTATCACAGCTCATCAGTACGGTTAGACATCCGATTGCTTTTAACCCAGGATTGAAACCCGACCAAATTGGCGTCAGTCAGCGATTGCACCTCTGAGCTATGGACACTTGATCGAAGGAAGAAGACTTTAAGCGTATGATGTATCAGAGTGCTCGAATTCATTACTGAATGAGCGATGCGTAGATTCCAGAGTAGCTACTGTTTATTACAGTCTACCATTCTTCCAGAGTGCTCAATCAGGGTGTGAGAGCGTAAAATAGTCATCCTCAGACAGATCTGTATCACAGCTCATCAGTACGGTTAGACAGCCGATATAAATATTAGTCATCCACATACAAGCCTGTTTCGCTCTATCACAGCTCATCAGTGTGAATAGACACATCCACTTGTTTCTGGCCGGGATCGAAACTCGACCGATTTAGTGTCAGTCGGAGTCGCTACTCCCTAAGCCATAGGCGCATGGAATCAAAGAACTCAATCCATTTCTGAAGAGTCATGCTTATAGCAGAAGTGGAAACTTTTCTAGAGAGCTCAATCGTAATGAGAGCATAATATATTAGTCATCCACATCCAAGTCCGTTTCGCTGTATCACAGCTCATCAGTGTGGCCAGACACTTACGGAACGTTCCGGAGATTAACGAAATGGAATTAACAATCGACATATTTATTTGGTTGAAAATTATTTTTAATCGACAGTCGTATTTGAGTAGATATATTGTTTTTAATTAAACAGTATATATATATATATATATATATATATATATATATATACCGGCCTGAATATTATTCATGAGAAATCTTAATAAAATGTATCATTCGGCAGGATTCGAACCTGTGACCTCTAACAACATAGTGGGAAGACATAACTTGATCTGATGCGTATTAGACAGTTCGAACACGAATGATTTCATGATTTAAACGAAGCCAGATCAAGCCTTATCAAATCTATAATTTTCCGATTTCTCGTAAATAATCACCTGAAATGTATCGTAATGTAAACAAATGTAAACAGACAAAGTTACGGCAAGTTCTCTAGACTAACGAAATGGTATTAACAACTGACATATTTAATTTATTTGTTTAAACATTATTTTAATCGGTACTCGTATCTGAGTATATATTCTGTTTTAAACCAGCAATTATTAAAAAAAAAATGTAGGTTTAAAAGGCAATGGAGTAACGTCCTTCGAAGACAATGGCCGTAAGACAACTAATCGACAGTCGAGACAATAGTGTCTAGGCGTGATAAAAATCTGATGCATTTACGGATGACGCAATATTTTTCAGAGCCAAACAAATTTCATGATACACCCCGAAAATGGATTCATATTACTGCACACCAATGGAAATGACTTAATCTGGGGAAAAATAAAAATCGATTACATCCTATCACTCCAGTGGATCTAAAACTGACCGTATGATGAAAAAAAAAAAGGAAAATAAAGCAGTTGTTTCAATTAAATTGCACAAGTGTTTAAAAATTGTTATCATGTTTATCCAATAAGACCCAAGAACCACTCAAACTAAGAGGTTACTCTCTGGTGTTGTATAAACATAAAAATAGTAAATAAATAAGTTTTTTGAGCTATGTAAGAAAGTTCAAGACTTGAAGAAGGCAAGATTGTTATGATTGGCTAAACATAATTGAATGATTTGTTTTAAACTAAACAGTATATTTATATGTTTAACTCTACCAACCGGAAGTAAAAAAGAACTGATTATAATAGTTCGATGATTTAGTTTAGCGGCATATCAACGGCCACGGGTAATTCAATGCCGAAATATTTTGTACATAATTGTCATGGTGGCATCACCCATTACAACGGTTTTGCCCACTTCCTACAACTACGTATACTTCCCCTCACAAGAGGAGAGCAGATCGAGAAATCAAGAGATTAGAGTGAGAGATCACGAGATCAGAGAGAGCTCAGAGAGTGGGAGATCAGCATAACGCAGAACGATAGGCAGAGATAGCCAATACTTCTACCATACGACCATTGCGAGTCCCAATTATAGTATTACTTCCTAACCCGTATTTATCGTTCTACTAACAGAGATCCAACTATTTGTATTTTGCTTTGTTAATATATATTCGTTATTTCCTATTTTGGTTGTTGTTATATTATTTCTTGCTGGACTCTTAACCGGGTCCACGACAATAACTGTATACTTCCAGGGTAAATATATCTTATTGTTGTAGATTCTTGTTGAGAAACCACACAAAATAATAAATAACAAAAACAGATATGGAGATAGAAAAAGTAACTAATTTTAATGAAGTACTCCGAAAAATATTTGCAATTTTTTTATTTTAAGATAAAAAGTTAAAGCTTAGAAAGGTTTGACAAAATTAGAACCTTTAATTTCTCACAGACTTTATGTGATTGGAATAGCCGTTGTTGTGGATTCCGGTTGAGAAACCACACAAAATAATAAATAACAAAAACAGATAGGGAAATAGAAAATGTAAGTTATATTGAACGAAAATATACAAATTGGAACACAGGTTAGTCAATTCAGGAATACGAGAAATACTGTTAGAAGAAATCAATATATACAGTCTTGTAGTGAAGAAGTATGTCCGGGTAATGAGTCTATATCCTAACAACTCCTCTTACTATGCACCAACTTACTGACCAACTAAGCGACCGTACAACTCTCCTTTAAAAATACTACTACTACTGCCGTTCTCTGTATAGGCAGGATTATATGTACACATCGGGCGAGTCCATTCTTATGTGCAAAAAGCGGTGCTCCCCAACACTTATTTTTCAGATATATAGTTTGTAGATCATAAAATGTAATGTTGCTAATTTTAATATAAAAATGCATTTTTACATTTTTTTAAAGTTGCATTAATTGTCAGTTTGGTATAAAAATATATTACTGGTTATATTATGTTAAAAAATTAGGGTTAATGTTTTTGGGTAGAGGTGTTCACTATTTACGCATAAATGGAACCTTAACAGGGGCTACCACAGCGGGTCAAGGTGGACCTAGGAACAACAGCAGCTAAGTGATGGTTTTACACTCCTCAAAGCCTTTAATAACCGGATCAGGGGCCTTGCTCCAGGAAGAATGACTATAATAAAAATATTTAATATATTTTTATTTTTACAACTCTCACAACAGACCTCAAGTGGAATGTTTACATAAAATCGATAACTAAATCCGCTGCAAAGAAGGTCGGTTCTCTGTGTAGGGCCAGGAAGTTTTCCTGCCTAAAACAATCCTGCACATATATAAATCTATCATCCTCCCGTGCATTGAATAAAGATGCCATATCTGGTCGGGTGCTCTTGCTATCAGCCTAAGGGGTCATTGACAAAATTCAACGGAGAATCTGTCATGTGATCGATCCCGACTTGGCAGCTCGGATACAGTCACTTTCTCACCGGCGCACTGTGGCTTCAATGTATCTCTTCTACAAATACTTTCACGGCTTCTGCTCCGATGAACTAAGCTCACTTGTACCCACTATATACGAATTTACTCGAGCCACAAGATTAGCAACTAGGTCCCATCCTTTTACTGTAAAACCAATAAGATGTATACGCAAATTCTATTCCATCAGTTTCTTTTCTCGCACTTCCCGCCTGTAGAATTCCCTTCCATTTACTTGCTTCCCGGACAGTTACGATATCCAAGAATTTAAATGTAAAGTCAATAGTCATCTCCTTTCTCACTAACTTGCATCCTCTCTCTCAACCTCTCATTCATTTCTGCAGTATTCTCATCCCTCTCCTACCCGCTTCCTGACACCCCCGTTTATTATGTTACTCCTTCTCATAACTTTCCTCCTATCTAACCCCCTGCATAACAGTGGCAGTATAATGCCTTGCTTGGGGCGATACGATTATATATATATATATATATCCCAAAATTCTCGAGATTTGTATATGATTTTTTTCCTTGAATTGAAGCAATATTTTTCCTCCATGTAATTACCGAGGAACATATGGATTTAGCCTAAAGGTTATCTTCAATTTGTTTTTTTTTTCGAGAAAGGCATGAACTTAGTTATCCATTTTGATTTAATCAGGGATTATTATATGCTCTGGTGACATGTAACCTAGTTACCTTTCATGATTATCATAACACACAATGTCTTGTTAAATACAGTGATAGGGTGTCAACGGTATGCCGACGACTACTCTCTCTAATGTTACTTTCATAAGGGCTAAGATATAAAATCAATCTTTTTTGACATTTTTTTCTTCGGGTTTGAATTTTATTTTAAATGCAGATATATTAGTTTGTCCCAAAAGTTTGTAAACACTTGCGAAAAATTGAATTTTTATGCAATTTTGCGTTTATATTGTTATAGTGATCTTCATCTTTCTATTCCAGATGGCAATTGATAAAATTGAACTGCGAATTTTGATTCGTTA
Organism: Ascarosepion bandense; assembly: GCA_037127315.1. Taxonomy (NCBI): domain Eukaryota; kingdom Metazoa; phylum Mollusca; class Cephalopoda; order Sepiida; family Sepiidae; genus Ascarosepion; species Ascarosepion bandense. The sequence continues at coordinate 372,864 of JBBBDQ010000393.1, forward strand.
CTGCTGGAAGCGAGGTCTTTCAACCAGAAAAGCTGCAGAAGAGATTTGTGCTGCCGAAGGTGAAGGAACAATTGCATATGCGGCGATCTCAAAGTGGTACAAGCGTTTCGATTCTGGCAGCATGAGTCTTGAAGAGAAGCCCCGTTCGGGATGGCTGTTAAAGTTGGATGATGGAGACTTGCAAACCGGGTTGGATATTGTGCCTTCATCGAGCACTCAAGAATTGGCTGATGAGCTTGGAGTTGGCAAATCGGCAATTCACCGACATTCGAAGCACCTCGATTTTGTTCACAAAACGCCGCGCCAAGAACCGCACGAACTCACCGAAGCACAAGCCAACAGACGAGTTGAAATTTGCCGTCAATTGCTCAGCAATCCATTAGACGAGCGGTTTTGAAAGCGCGTTGTGACATCCGACGAGAAATGGGTCTATCTGGTCCAGTACAATCAAGACAAGTGATGGGTTCAGAAAGGGCAAGAGACACCATCGGTTCCAAAACAAGATCGATTCGGCAAGAAAGTCATGTTGTGCGTTTGGTGGGACTTCGAAGGAATCGTGCATTTTGAGTTGGTTCCGAATGGTCGTGCCATCAGTACCGAACTTTACAGTCAGCAACTTGAACGGGTCTACGAAAAGTTGAAGCAAAAGTACACGGCTCTGATCAACCGAAAGCGCGTTTTGATGCAGCATGACAATGCCAAGTCACACACCGCCAGGAAGACCAAAGACAAGTTTGAAGATCTGGACGGTTATGAGATTCTGCCACATCCAGCCTTCAGTCCTGACTCTGCTCCATCAGATTACGGCCTTTTCTGCTCAATGCAACACTTTTTGAAGGGCCGCCGATTCGACTCGTTTGATGAAGTCGAGGAAGAGTGTCAAGAATTCTTTGATTCGAAGCCGGCTGAATGGTACTTTGACCAGATCCGAAAGCTTGCAGATCGATGGCAGAAAGTCTTGGAAAATATGGTCTTTATTTTGAGCAATAACTTTTGTTGTTTTTGTGAGTAAAATTTCAATTTTTTCAAGTGTTTTCTAGGAACCTTAGATTACTTGGCGAATAAAATTTTACGAACTTTTGGGACAAGGGGTTAGGGGTTAGCGACTCCGACAGACACCGAATTGGTTGAGTATCGATCCCGGCCAGAAGCAAGTGGATGTCTAGCCTGATGAGCTGTGGTACAGCGAAGTAAGCTTGTATGTGGATGACAAATATATATATATATATATATAATCAATTAAGGAAAAACAAAATCCTTGATAAAACCACCAGTCAACTTAACAATACGTAAAATTTTTATCAGTTACAGTCTTAAATAAATCCGACAATTTTGAAAAAACAAAGAAAAAAGGCTTACAGTCAAACTTCCCTCTTCAGTAAAGTACACAAAAGGTTAGATAACCGAGCAAAAATCGCTTAACAACGTTAAGTCCTATAAAATGATGGCTCTAGTTGTAACCTGAGATTCACGCTCACGTGATCTTCAGATAACGTGAACAACCTTTAAGTCGTCCGAATATGACTTTTTGCCTATGAGTTCAAACTTTGAAACATACACGCACACACACACACACTCTCTCTCTCTCTCTCTCATTCTCTCTCTCTATATATGTGTGTGAGTGTGTGTGTGTGTGTGAATGTGTGTGTGTGTGTGCGTTATGAAAATCTATTTTATACTGATATGTTTTAAAATATATTTGCAACGCTTGTAAGTCAAAGTATAATAAAATTGCTTTTTCTATAATTTGATATTTGAACATCCAGCGCGTGTAACCTTTTAAATGAATTTTTAAAAATAGAAAACCGGTTACTCTAAAAATCAATAACGTCTCCACACTCATAATTCTTACCAGGGGAACTACATTGGCATAGAGACAAATCTTACTCAACAATATTGTTTCTATTGCGATCATTTACATTTCTCTTAAAGACCCACATCTATTGAACAGGTGAAAAGGCTCATCCCTTGCTTCCTGTTTAGGATGCGGTTTCCGGTTTTCTCTTTTCCAATCTTTTCACTCTTTTTTTTTTCAGTTGGAGTAGATAGACTAAAATATCGCCCGGTTCACACACCACCCACATCTATTGAACAGGTGAAGAGGCTCATCCCTTGTTTCCTGTTTAGGATGTGGTTTCCGGCTTTCTCTTTTCCATTCTTTTTACCCTTACGTAGCCCCCTGCGCATCAGTGGATTTATCGCCTTGATTGGGGTGATATGATTAAAAAAAACTGACAAAGGTTCTTCTACCACATCTATTATGTCCGGAAAGGGAGCTCATGTCCTTCTACACTTTTCTCCACCTGGCTGGCGCAAACGTGTTGGTGCGCAGCTGAAGATGGTGGTGTCGACGGTCAAGGATGACCTATCAGCACTATTGGGCCCACAGGTAGTTGGTCTTCGACGATGGAACCGCGATTGCTCGGCATTTCGTGTGTCCTGGCTCAGGACCGGCGAACGTGGGCTGCTATGATTTATGTGGCTTGTGCTCGGGAGGAAGCCGGCTCAACCCGACTAGAATGAATGCCGAAACAGGTACAAGTATCTATTGTGTTACGCTGTTTACTGAGAAAATATTAGAGTCAAAATATACAGGATTTGTGGCTACGTACTAGCACGGAAATAGACTAATTCCAAAAAGTTTGATCTATCCAATTTCACACACAAGTTTTGGATTTACATGTATTATGTTTTCCTGGCACTTCTCGACAGTGGATGCTCTGGGATCTTCTTTTATGTGCCTTGTCCCTTCAGGAGGTAGGCGATCATGGCCTTCCACTTTCCTCTATCCCTGGTGGCTCTGAGCACGCCTTCTCCTGTTACACCATGCAATCCTCGTTCCGTCATCCACCTGATTAAGTCCTTCAAATATGTTATCCGTTGCTTTCCCCTGTCTCTTTTTCCCTTTATCTGGTCTGTTAGTATCAGGTTCTCCAAGCCATTCTTCCTCATTGCGTTTCCCAGGAAATTCAACTGTCTCTTCCTGATGCTCAGTATTAATTTCCTTTTTGTTTCCATCATTTCCAAGACCTTATCTTTGCCAAAACTGAGTAAAGTACTAACACACAGGAAAGTTTCACTAGAAACAAAGAAAAGAGTGCTGGATTGCTATGTGATGTTAGTCCTTCAATAAGGCAGTGAATGCTGGACAATATCATCGAAAATGAGGAAAAAAAGTGAAGCGACGGAAATGTGGTTCTACAGAAGGATGCTGCGGATATCGTGGACTGAGCATGCGAGCAATGATGAGGTGTTACAAAGAATGGCAACGAAAAGGAAATTAATAGTGAGCATCAGGAAGAGACAACTGAAGTTCCTGGGACATGCAATAAGGAAGAAGAGCTTGGAGAACCTGATACTGACAGGCCAGATAGAAGGAAAAAGAGACAGAGGAAGGCAGCGGATAAGATATTTGCAGGGCCTGATCAGGTAGATGACGGAACGAGGGTTGCGAGATTTAACAGGACCAAACATACTAAGAGCCACAAGTGATAGGGAGACGTGGAGAAACATGATCGCCTGCGTCCTGAAGGGACAGGGCACATAGAAGAAGAAGAACCCTCTGCACACTAGTAAAGTTCTCGCATTGCTTGGGGTGATATGATTAAACAAAGAAAAAAATGATTGAAAACTCGATTTTAATTAAGAAGAATTTACTAGTTAATTTGCGCAAGTTAGATATTGTTGTTTTGCTCCATAAGATATACGAAATTCTCTATGCATATATGTGGGCAGTGTGTTACCGTGAACTGATTAAGTGATTCATTCATCTGTTTATTTACGGTTTATCAACACGTAGTTGGTCAAATATGAAGCATATTTTGGATTGTAAGAATGTTTTGCTTCGAGTAAAAATTTGCATTGAGTATGGAATAACAATATTTTCAGATACAAGTTCAATCCATATCTGGAAGAAGCATATAGATTTATATCTTTTCCATGATTTATGCATAAATTAATGTAACGAATCCAACTGAGACTTCGAAATTAGTTCTGAGAACTTTTTTTTTATTTCGAGACTAGCAGTGTAGCCCTGCGTTGCTCGGGTGTAATGAAAGCTTTAAAACTAATCCATGGTCCTGGAGCTCAGACTTTTTGGACGTTGGCACGAAAGACTAAAAAGCAATAGCTGTTTCCAGTTAAAGCGAAACCGTAGACTGAAAGAAAAATGAATGGATGTAAGTCAAATTTTGATTTCCTGGTAAAGATATCAAATAAGTTTTTTTTCGTAGTAAACTGAATTTTGAAGGCTAAATAAATTTTCTGAGTAAATTGTATCATGGATGAGACTAAGAAGTACAATTATATCTACTTAGAGCCAAACCCGAAGCAAAAACTAAAATAAAAGGGCTGAAAAAATACAGACATACAGGCAGATAAACAGACACACACACAAACATCTTGCCTTTTATATATATATTTTATCGATTTTCTGTACTATTTTAAGAACTGCAACCTTGAGACTTCTGAATATCGTTTTTTATGTCTTTGTCTATGAGTGTATCAAATTTGATTAAAATCGGACCACTCTTAATATAACACGATTTTTTCGATTATCGATTTTCGATATTTATCGGGGGTACCTCGACACAAAACCTAGCTAAGAACACTTGCAGACGCTTATAGTACAACTGTGA
>JBBBDQ010000393.1:382500-392500 GCA_037127315.1 Ascarosepion bandense
TATATATATATATATATATATATATATATAAAGACAAAGAGACACAGAGTCATAATAATTGTAAAATATATACAACATTCTTTATGTTAGCTTGATTTATTCATCTTTTGCAGCTTCTCTTCATTTATTTTACACTCTTAAGCCATTTTTTAAAACCGGCGATGCACCTTATTATTATGAAGGTTAAAGGAACTGCATGTTCGATCTTTGTCGAGGTACCTTTTCCTCAATAATGTATTCCATGGTTTAGGATGTTAGACGTTAATTTCAGTGTTTTTATAGGGACATAAAAGTCTGCTCATTAGCTACATAGGTGTTATGAAGGGTGATTTTAACTGAATATGTAGAATTACATAAAAAATAAACAGGGAAAAATCCTTGATCTCTACGTCAATTATAGTGGCATACAAGTGGAAATATTTTCATAATAAATAATGAGGATAATTAGTTTAGTGTTGCAAATGATTCTAATATGAATTCCATGAAAAGGAAGAAACTTAACATTGAACGGAGGTCGCCAACACTAGCATTTATCTAAGTATATATATATATATATATATATATATATATATATAAGTATATAGATATATAGATATATAAGTATATATATATAGATATATATATAGATATAGATATAAGTATATATATATATATAGAGATAGATAGATATATATAGATAGATAGATATGTATATATATATATAAGTATATATATATATATTTAAATAAAACAAAAGTAAATGAATTTTTATCTCTCTCTCTCTCTCTCTATATATATATATATATATATTAAATATGAAAATAGTATGAAACACTTCATTTCTTTTAAAAAAAATGGGGTCGCCTATTTATTATGACCATTAATGTATATATATTTGTGCAGCAACCTTACATTTAAACATGTTTTGTTAAAACGACTCACTTGGATGATTATATTAATTTGCGGCTCTGAAGAGGCGGAAAGCGCTTGGAAAGTTCAAAATTATGGAAGATTTTTATATTCCTTATTTCAAGAAAAAAGGAAAAAAATTTCTCAGTCGTTTTTAACGAAACATGTATATATATATATATATATATTTAATCATATCACCCCGAGCAAGGACGGTAACGCCACTGATGTGCAGGGGGCTACGTAAGAGTGAAAAGACTGGAAAAGTGAAAGCTGGAAACGACATCCTAAACAGGGAACAGGGGATGAGCCTCTTCACCTGTTCAATAGACGTGGGTGGATTGTGAACCGGTCAATAGTTCAGTCTATCTACTCCAATTGAAAAAAAAAAGAAAAGAAAAGAGTAAAGAGAGAGAGAGGAAAAGAGAAAGCCGGAATCCACATCCTAAACATGGAACAAGGAATGAGCCTCTTCACCTGTTCAATGCACGTGGGTGGAGTGTGAACCGGGCGATTGTTCAGTCTATCTACTCCAATTATATATATATATATATATATATATATATATTGATTAATATTATGTTTTTGGTCATAATAGGGTTAGACCAGTACACATTTGAATTAAAAAATGTTCGGTGCAATTATATTGTAGAACTTTTGAATATTTTCCATTTGTAAACGGGCTATTCCGCCATCCAGGTTTCTACTATATATATATATATATATATATATATATATATATATTTGTAAACATCTGGAAGTATGGTAGACTTTGAAAAACAGTAGCTACTCTAGCATCTATGCATCGTTCATTCCGCAATGAATTAGAACACTCTCAGATATTGGGCGTGTGTATAATGATAATGTACACGCTAAAAGTCTGCTTTCTTCTACCGAGCGCCTATAGCTCAGAGGTGGACTCACCGACTGACGCCAATTCGGTAGGATTTCAATTCTGGGTAAAAAGCAATCGGTTGTCTAACCGCACTGATGAGCTGGAAACAGCGAAACAGATCTGTCTGCGGATGACTATATATATATATATATATATATATACTTCCATTATCTTAAACCGTTTTCTCTATTGAGATGAGTCTAAAATATTCTTATTTTCTATCAGTGGAAAGAGTTTTGTTTGTTTTCGTGCGTATTTAAATGCTTCATAAATTATCCGAAAGCGTTCGGATCCACCGATCATTTGGAAATTTTTAAACACATTCTGTTCAGGAAAAAAACAGTTGTACGAATACAATATAATTAAATGCTGAACTGGACGTATATGTTAGTGGCCTAGTTCAAAAGTGTAATTTCAAAAATCTTGTCAAAATATCGGTTGCAATGATTTCAAAAAACGGCTTGTACCAGTGAAGATTTATGTTATGCATAAAATACAAGAACACGAACAATCAAATTGAAACGAAATTGGAAATTCAAACTACTGAAAACATGCAAAGTTAACTGTTTTCCCTTTGCTCAATGTGAAGAAAGACTTAGAGACGCAGGTGTTAAACAACTAGAACAACATATACAAAACAAGGGAACACCAAGGAAGCGCGCACACACACACACACACACACCATCAACCAGGAAACAATGAAACATCTATGCGATTTTTGACGTCCTTTTTGTAAGAAAAATTGCAATTATCTTTTTTAGATACCTGCGCATATTTTGTTACATGCAATCGTCAGGGTAAGATATATATATATATATATATATATATATATATATATATATATATATTCATAATTGATACGCTTTTATATTTTTATTTTCATATTTATCAATTTATTTGCACAAATATGCTACCAACGAACGCGTTATCCTCCATTAATTCACTGGTCGATGGGTTTGGTGTGGCGTAAACTATCTTTGTTTATCATTATATATATATATATATATATATATATATATATATATCCAGGTAGAGCATAATCCAGGTAAAGCATAATATAATCATATAATTATGAATTAAATGTACATTTCCACACGGAAATTTCTGTTTCGAAATCTCGTCATCAGGCGATGTTGGATATTGGTTGTGAAAATGATTTACATGTAAATCATTTCAGAACCAACAATGGCTGATGACGAAATTCTATCTCAAAAAATAGACATTTCCGTGTCGCAATGTACTTTTAATTCCTAATTATATATATATATATATATATATATATATATATATGAGTGTGTGTGTGTAAAGAAAAAAGAATCATAAATTGACTGGGGTGATTTTGAAAGAAAACAGATTCACGGTAAGCAAAGTTTGCAAAAACATTAAGAGTTAGAAATAAAAATTATTAATATTTAAAACAAATCTCTTTTTATCTGCTACCTGTGTATTAACAAGGAAGTCATGACAGACTAAAAAATGCTTCCCGTGCTCTCGGTTCATTTAAGATAACAAGCTCTGGGCTAACAAATTTTTTTCCCATGTAGCAGAATGAGACGAAGTCCTTGTTTCGTGCCCTGAAACTAGTGTTTTATCAGTCGTTTACCAAGTTCTACTGCTTAAGCCCGAATGCAATAGCCCTGACTTCTGGTTAGATAAGTAAAAATCATGGGCAAGGTCATTTAGATCATCCTGGGTGATCCAATGGGGCTCATTGATACTCAATAAACATGAACATTGTCTTCAGAAGGAACCGATTTGGCTGAAATTTTTTCTAAAATTATTTTTCGTATGATTTATGTGCTAGGGGTGTAAGGACTAGGAAAAGGTTTCATTGCTAAAGGAAACTAGAAATATTTAATTTTTTTTCTTATTTTGAAGAAGCATTGTAATTGAAACCAGTAGTGTTTGTTAGACAAAAATAGCAATCTGAATCGCTTCGTTGCCCTCTGCAGACCATCGGGAGAAACGCGTAATCGTGCAATGGTTAGCAAGCTTGTCTCGCTAGAACCTGTTACAACTGAGTAATGAGTTCGATCCTCATTGGATATCCAAAACTTTCGGCCTTGTGCCACATCTAAGCAGCGCTTAGAAAATCACCTATCCAGACCACCCGGAGTGCTTATCTTTCAAGTAACTATACAGTTCAGGGTAAGGATTCGTCCTCGTTTCAGATTTTACAGTCAAAATAATAAAAGTAAGCAGTTGCCAGGAGAGGAATAATTGTTCGGTGCTAAGCAACTATCGTGAATTCCCTTCACACGTAACAGAATTAATTTTGGCTTTTTGAGGCATCTTCGGTGTTTTGAAGTGACTGAAACAATTGTAGAGATGTGTATAAGCTCACATTCATAATGAAATACTGCTGTCATATCTGGTCTGGCGCCCCTGCTGTTCCTCCCATTGTTCCTTACAGGCTCCAAAGGAGAATCTGTAACGTGATAGGTCCCGACTTGGCAGCTTGACTCCAGCCACTTTCTCACCGGAGGGATGTGCCTTCCCTCTATTTGTTCTACAAATATATTCCTGGCTTCTAATCCGAGGAGCTTAAGTCCCTGGTACTCCCGACACTGGAATTTGCTCGTGAAACCAGACTGGAACCAAGGTCCCAAACACTTACAGTTATATCGACCAAATGCAGCCGACAGTTCTACTCCATCAGCTTCTTTTCTCGCACTTCCGCCTGTGGAACTCCCTTCCGTATACTTGCTTTCCTGACGGCTACAACCTTCAGGAATTTAAATGCAAGGTCAATACACATCTCTGATGCACTTGACTCCTTTCTTCCTATCTTCGCAGTTGTCTTCAGACCTATGTTCCCATCCTTCTCTTGCCCTTTCTCTGACACCCACTGTAACTGGTCCGGCTTTTTCTTCACTCTCCTCTTGTCTAAACTTTCACTCTTTTACTCTGCGCACCATTGGTAGTATCGCTTTGCTTGGGGTGAAATGACTATATATATATATATATATATATATATATATATATATATAGTTATGAATTAATTGTACATTGCGACACGGAAATTTTTATGTTTCGAAATAGATTTTCATCATCAGGCAATGTTGCTTTTAGTTGTGCAGATGATTTACATTTAAATGACAATAACCTTTGGTTTTCTGTGTATGTATATGGAAAGATATAAAATTTACATGTGTGTTTCTTTTGGCTAATCAGAATGGAGATTCATTTTGGGATTTGGCCCCAAAGAATACTTACTAACCAAATTTTCTCTTTTCTTTTTTTCTTTTTTCTCCCTCATCCTACCCTTTTCCCTTTCTTATTTTCCCTCCTTAACGGTCAAGATGTTAACCTGCCTTTAACCTGATCTTATCATTTTTCCTTTTTTCTTCTTCTCTCCTTACTTTGTTTTATTACTTTTGATGTGATATTCTCATTCATTACCAGTTCTATATTTTTTCACTTACTTATCATTTTTAGTCTATTTATTTATTTGTTGTGAAGTTTGATTTAAAAAGATAGACTATTTTATAATATTATATTTTATATTATTTATAAAAAATAATTTTTTGGTCTATTTATTTGTTTTAAAGTTTTTTCCGTGTCGCAATGTGCAATTAATTCATAACCATATGATTATATTAAGCTCTATATACTCATTATATTGAGCACTGTCCATAATAAAATAATTGCCAGGGCACTCAAAATAATAAAACCTTGAGTCCTCTTCACCTGGAATTATTATATATATATATATATATATATATATATATATATATATATATATATATGGTTACATCCATTCATACTGGGCATTCGAATTTGATGAGTATTTCATTTCATTGCAATGAAACTCAGCCGGAAGCGGTCATTATACCAGTCTTTTTTTAAAGAATCAGTCAGTTGTGCAATACAGGATACATGCTTGGGCAATCATGTCTCTTTTGAGACATGAATGAGAAAACTATTTTCCCGCAGTAGTTTGCCATTACTTTCTGCGGTAGACCGGTGGCCAACCAAGGCTATAGAACCCAATCTGTCCTGCTATTTAATCTATAGCTGGAGGGAGAAGAGATGGATTAATATATTTTACAAGGTATTTGTGCGTAAGTGAATGAAACGAATTCAACTGCAATTAGAACACGGCTCTCCAATTCCGAGACGCTATGACGCGCATCACATTTTGAAGTATCAGTCAATCAGTTAAGTGCCATACGTGATACACGCTTGGGCGATCATGTCTCTTTCGAAACATGACTCACTGGTCAGAAGATTATCCAGCAATAGGTTGACATTACCGTTTGTGGTAGATTGGTTGCCAGCCAAATCTGTCCTATTATCTAATTCATAACTGGAAGGAAGAGAAGGATTAATACCTTTCCCAAGGGTATTTAGACTATAGACGTAAGTGAATGCAAGGAATTCAACTGAAATTCGAACTCGGCTCCCCGATTTGTCGTTCCGAGTCGTTGCACCGTAACGCACTCTTCCGTAATTGAAAGTAATACAGACTTTTAAATCAAAAGATATGCGAAACTGCATATAATCACATACTATCGAACATATGCAAAATGTGCCAGCCAAGGCTATAGAACCCAATCTGTCCTATCATTAAACCCATAAGTGGAGGGAAGAGACGGATTAATACCTTTCCCAAGAATATTTGGGCCTAAGTGAATGCAAGGAATTCAACTGGAATTCGAACTCGGCTCCCCGATTTCTCGTTCCGAACCGATATCCACTGCAGAAGAATACAACACAGATATGAAATATCCAAATATTAAAATCCAAATATTAGGTTAGAACACCTGCTTTTAAGCGCGCCTAAATTCTTTCTAGTTATACAAACATATTAATAACAAACTTTTAAATCCCTCAAGTGTTCAAATTATTTTGCACCTATCAATCACACACACTTGCAAGATATACCGCCACCCCTGCGCATCAGAAAATGAAGCAAAATAAAAATTATGAAAATACAAATATTAAAAATGCTTTTAATACATTAAATGACTGGAATCCCTAATTTAATACTTGTAAAATGCTTTTAATACATTAAATGACTGGAACCCCTAATTTAATACTTGTAAAATGCTTTTAATACATTAAATGACTGGAACCCCTAATTTAATACTTGTAATATTCGTATGATACTTATTGTAAGCCTATTTCGGCAGCTCCTTGTATACTTGAATAAACTTTCATCTAAACTTATTTAGAAATGGAACTCTGTGTGTGTGTGTGTGTGTGTGTGTGTGTGTGTGTGTGTGTGTGTGTGTGTGTGTGTGTGTGTGTGTCCCCGTCTGTCCGTCCGTCCGTTACCTATATACTCCGAAATGGCGGAACCGATATTCTTGAAAATTTACACAGTTGTACTACAAGCGTCTGCGAGTGTTCTTAGCTAGATTTTGTGTCAAGGTACCTCCGATAAATACCGAAAATCGATAATGGAAAAATCGGGTTATAGAAGGAGTGGTCCGATTTTAATCTAATTTGATATACTCATAAACAAAGACATAAGAAACGATATTCAGAAGTTTCAAGGTTGAAGTTCTTACAATAGTGCAGAAAATCGATTATATATATATATATATATATATATATATATATATATATATATATAAAGCAAGATGTTTGTGTGTGTGTCTGTTTATCTGCCTGTATGTCTGTATTTTTTCAGGCCTTTTATTTTAATTTTTGCTTCAGGTTTGGCTCTAAGTAGGTATAATTGTAGTTCTTAGTTTCAGCCATGATACCATTTACTCAGAGGACTTATTTAGCCTTCAAAATTCAGTTTACGACGAAAAATCTTATTTGATATCGATACCAGGAAATCAAAATTTGACTTACATGCATTCCTTTTTATTTCAGTCTACGGTTTCGCTTTAACTGGAAACAACTATTGCTTTTTAGTCATTCGTGCCAACGTCTAAAGAGTCTGAGCTCCAGGACCATGGATTATTTTTAAAGCTTTCATTACACCCGAGTAACGCCGGGTTATACTGCTAGTAATTAATATGAATAAGTATTACAGGAACAGTTTATCGGAGTATGTAATGGTGTCCTTTACGCCCGGCCTGTCATGTAAAAACTGCTCGTGTTGTTTTGTACTTAACGATAGCCAAAAGGAAGAATTGAATGCGCTATAGCTTTAGAATCGTCTGCGTTATGTTCCGTCTTCAATTAGCTGTGTTTGCGAAACAAGTAAACATGGCGACAGAGATAGAATTGAAAAAGGTAAAAGAGTGCGAGAAAAGGATGATATTAACGCAGCAAGACAGAAGCACATACACACGCAAAGTGAATTTCTTTCAGTGTTCTAACCTTAACAGTGAATGGTGAACAAACACCTTTTTCTGGAAAACAAAAGAATTGTTATTTTATTGAGGTAAACGGCATGCTTGGTGTGCACCGGAAAGTTGAGTTAAAGACATTCGGGCGTAAATCTATTAATTCACTTGCACAAACATGTTCGTTAAGATGAACAAAGACCGACACACGTATGCAAATAAGTTTGAGTTCGAGTTTTGTTTAACGGCATATCAACATCTGTGGGTTATTTAATGCCAAAAAAGATGGGATTTTATGGGTTATTTTTAATGTTCGGTTATTGTTAAAAGTCAGATTTTGGTTATATTTTTTTTTAACATTTTAGAAAACTGAAGATGTCTTCTGGTTTTGTATTCAGAAATGTATTTGTGGTTATATTTTTTTTTCATTCTAAAATGTATTGTTGGTTATATTTTTCCTTCCAAAATGTATATTTTTCTATAAAAGTCTATTTTTATATTTTCATCGTGTTTTGATCCCAGTTTGGGGTTTGACTACTAGCCCATCGCAAATACCTTTGGGAAAGGTATTAATCAGTATCTTCCCTCAAGTTATGGGTTAAATAATAGGACAGACTGTGTTCTATATCCTTGGCTGGCAAGCAGTTTACGGCAGAAAGCAATGACAACCTACTGCGGGATAATCTTCTGCCCAGTCAATCATGTCTCTTTCGAGATATGGTCATCCAAACCGTGTATCACGTATGGCACTTACCTGAGTACACTGATAAGAAACTAGATCTAATTTCAAAAGTAGCTAAATTGACAATACGCTTATAGTAAATCAGTTTCTGTCATATGATTACTTTATTTATGGATGAATATCTCGTAATTTCCTAATAAATTCTCAATTTTATTCTTGGTAGTAATTTCAGAAACCATTTCTTATAATTGATTTCTTCAAAATTACAAAATATTCTTAATAAATAATAAATATCCTCTTTCCTGACTAGGGGGCTGCAGAATAAAAGTTACTACATTAATACAACCTTATCTATATAGTCTCTTCAAATAATCACTTGTTTGAGGACAGTGTTTTAATAATTTAGTAAAAATGTTAACGCCAGCACATTAAAACTTGTTATATTATGTTTAATAGCTTAAAATCCAAGCCAAAATCAACGAGAATTCAATTACAGCCCAAATAGCACAAGCTTTGTCAGTAACTATAGAAGCAAAGGGTGTAGTAAAATCACTATGGAGACACTAGCAAAGCAAATAAGACCATTCACTGTTAACAATAGCTTCGTAATCCGAGACAAAACAACGACGCGTGTCTAGGTTGGCGGAAGACGTCGATTCGCGTAGAAGGCTGACGTCGCCGTGTTTCATATTCTTGCTTTCCTTTGCCAACGACCAGAGGCGCCAGCATTTTCTGTGTTCAATTTTGCAATCATCGAAATAAATTGGTGCTAGGTTTGTAGAAATTTCTCCGTGCGAATGCCGTCGCACATTTGCAGCGACAAGCCTTTGTTCCTGCTGAAATGTTGCACCTGCTGCACAAAAACTGGATTACCGGTGAAGCACTGGGGATGAGGCGAGGCCGAAATGTACTTCGGAGTATTGGGCTTGTGTGAAGACGTATATCAAAAGCTTTGATTGTAATTTTATATGAGTAAGAAAGAAAGAAAGTCAGAAAAATTGGAAGGACTGGTATTTATGAAGAGGTTCAGAAACAGGGGTGAGATTCAAGTTAGATAATGAAAAGACCTTCTGCGCGTATCCGCTGACAGAAGAAAGATAGAGAAATAAAAAATAAAGGATTTAATTATATTTGAATATAGGGAACAAAAAACAAAAACAAAAACGAAGAAACAGATAGACTGTAAAAAAAAAGAAACCTTTATAGGCATTAGATAGATAAATAGATAGTCCCATAGAGAGAGATATATTTTGTATGAACAACTTGTGGTTGGAGTCAGAAAAGAAT
>JBBBDQ010000393.1:397500-417500 GCA_037127315.1 Ascarosepion bandense
AAGGACCCAGCTATGGGAAAATAATTAACGCCCAAACTTGGGACAAAACACTATATAGTAAAAATACCACCAACATATTTTACTCTTCAAAAAATCCTCTTTATTAAAATATGTCAATAAAATCTGATCTACAACCTGATTTCTTACAAAGAATACATATTATATTCATTACTGTGAAACCAATAACATTTAAACGCACATTCTACTCCACCAGCTTCTTTGCTCGCACATCCCGCCAGTGGAATTCCCTTCCGTTTGCTTCCTTCCCTGACAACTAAAATCTCCAGTAGTTTAAATGTAAAGTCAATTGTTATCTCCTATATCACTAACCTGCATCCTCTCTCTCTCTCTCTCTCTCTCTCTCTCTCTCTCTCACCCTCTTTTCTCCGTCCACTTTATTCTCATCAGTATTCTCATCCTTCCTTTACCCACTTCCTGATACCCCCAATAACCTGTCACTCTTTCTCAGAACTTTCCTTCTCTATAACCCCCTGCGCACCAGTGGCATTAAACTGCCTTCCTTGGGGCGATATGATTATAAAAAAAAAATATAATGAACCTATCCTAAAATCTTGTCGGCATTAAATAAACAAACGATGTTGATATGCTGTAAAACAAAATAAACTTAAACTTATTTTATTTTTACGTGGCTTAGGGCCTATCACGTTGAATACACCGGTTCTCGCTCGATCACCGAAGTTAAGCAACGTTGAGCCTGGTCAGTACTTGGATGGGTGACCGCTTGGGAATACCAGGTGCTGTAAGCGTATAGTGACGGATGTGCGTGTGGTGCAGTGGATATCCTTCCGCTCGGAAAGCGAAATCGGTGAGCCGAATTCGAATTCCAGTTGAATACCCTGCATTCACTTAAGCACTGGTACCCTTGGGAAAGGTATTAATCCGTCCCTTCCCTCCAGTCATGGGTTAAATAACAAGGGTAGGACTTGAGGACCCTGCCCTTAAAAACAAATACTAATGAATCGTGATACTCGAAAAGAAAAATGTATTACTAGACACAAAACTTGCTTAAAAAAAAGCAACAAAAAATTGTTGAAAGAAAAAGGTAAAAAAAGCAACAAAAAATTGTTGAAAGAAAAAGGTAAAAAAAGCAACAAAAAATTGTTGAAAGAAAAAGGTATTACCAGCAATAAATAAAGTTTAGTTGGCAATAAATGACCTGCCGAGGTTGATATGCTATAAAAACAAAACAACCAACCAACAACTATTTTTACGTAACGCTTTCTTTTGAGGAAGTGTGCAATCAGGACTCTTCCCAACTTTCTAAACTTTACAATTCTTAGCAGCGTTTATTCTTTTTTACGATCCTCTTCGCCCCCTTTGATGTCCCCCTCCATTTGCACGTGCTTGTTATAATGGTTACTCACTGTTTCGCTCCGTACCTCTTACTTACAGTATGAGTTTTGTTTAATGGCATATCAACACTTCTGTGGGTTATTTAATGCCAGAAAGGTGGGGTTTTAAAGTATTTTTTGTCAATGCTCGGTTATAGTGAGAATTTTAGTTTGAGTTTTGTTTAACGGCATATCAACACCTCTGAGGGTTATTTAATGCCAGAAAGGTGGGATTTTAAGGGTTTTTTTAAGTGTTCAGTTAGAGTGAGAAGATTGATTTAGTCAAATTTTGATTAAACTTTTTTGTTTTTATTATTTTTTATTTTAGAAAATTAAAAATGTCTTCTAGTTTTGTATTCAAAATTGTTTTGCTGAGAATAATAATTTTTTTCTTCAAAAATGTATTTTTTTCTATAAAAGTGTATTTTTAGACTTTATAGAGTTTTGATTCTAGTTTGGGAGGTTAACTATTTGCCCATAGGTGGGACTCTAACAGGTGCTACCACTCCGGGTCAGGGTGGGCCTGGGAACAACAGCAATTAAGAGGTGGTTCCATGCTCCTCACAACCTCCAAATGCAGTTTATCGTCATGCCCAAGATGTGAGTGTCAAATTCTCTAAGATCTTTTTCCTCATTATATATTTTCAAAATTTCAGCATTTTTTCTCATATGAATTATAAGTGTCGCAGCTTTTCTTTAAACTTCTTTGTTGCTCACATACTTTGTCCATGATATTGTCAGTAGCCATCTGTAAAACCAAACCTCTCTTGACTCCTGTAGATCAGTGAGTAAATTTTTCCGCATACTCTGTCATGGAATAATACGTATATTATTTAGCAATTCAGTATTCTTTGTTTCTAACGAATTTTTCCTGTTTCTTAATACTTTGTTTATTTTTTAAAGGCATTCTTCACTATTTTAATGCGTCTTCACATTTCGGTGTGATATTTTTCTTCTCCCCTCTGAAAAAACTTCTCATATAGTTAAACGTATGAACTTTAATTTGTAATTTGCACCTTAGACTGTCCTTTTTGCTGACAATTATTAGTGAATCAGTAATTCTCCCCTCTGAAAAAAACTTCTCATATAGTTAAACTTATGAATTTTAATTTGTAATTCACACCTTAGACTGTTCTTTTTGCTGACAATTATATTCGTGAATCAGTAATTCTCCCTTCTAAAAAAACTTATATTAATGAATCAGTAATTCTCCCCTCTAAAAAAACTTATATTAGTGAATCAGTAATTCTCCCCTCTAAAAAAACTTATATTAGTGAATCAGTAATTGTACCCTCTAAAAAAACTTATATTAGTGAATCAGTAATTGTACCCTCTAAAAAAACTTATATTAGTGAATCAGTAATTGTACCCTCTAAAAAAACTTATATTAGTGAATCAGTAATTCTCCCCTCTAAAAAAAATTCTCATATTAAGCCGATGCCAATATGGAAATCACCAAAATGTTTAACCGCAATATTTTTTCATCTCAATTTAACAGAAAAGAGCAAAAAATTAGCATGACTACAGACGAGACGAGTGCTTACCGAAGCTGCTGATCATTGAAACAAACAATAACATGAGCCATTGTACGAATAAAGTGATTTTTAACAGTGTGTGTCAATGAATGAAGCAAGAGAGTAGCCGAGGGAGAAAAACTATTTAATCAGTAGTAAAGGATATTTGAGTGCATTCAGTAAATCGTGTAAAGGAGATTAAAGGAAATTAAATATACTTCACTCTTATTCTCAATATATATTTCAATTTTCAAAACATTTAGCCAAATAAAAAACTACCAAAATTAATTTTAGTGTCACTTTTTAACAATGGCGGATCTACTATTAAATTAGTGACGTGCTCCTGAAGCAGTTCTGTAATTGGCTAATTTTTCAACAAAATCGATGCGTATTTTTTTTTTTTTGTATTTGTTATGAAAATAGAAAAAGAAAGAAAGAAAGAAAGAAAGATATGAGGAAGAGGAAAAAGGTGGGAAAATACGTTAAATTTGCAGACAGGAATGAACGCGGGTCAGAAAAGTGGGGAGGATAATTGCTAGTGTCGGTGATCTTTACGCTTATGGAACATAAAAAAAAATTTGCTTGAATGTGTGTGTGGGTAAAGAAACCGGAAGGTAAGTGTGCCACAAGAAAAAAAAAAAAGGGAAAATAAAAAACATAGTGAAAAGAAATGAAAGAAGGAAAAAAGTAAAGAAAAAAGTGACGAGAAAGAAAGAAAGAGAAGGAAAAATGGTGTGGTCGATTTGCAGACAGAAGTAAACGCAGAACAGATACTTTCCATATTAAAGATCGACGATGAAGTAAATTCAATTCGCTAAAGTACGATCATGAATTTTGAATTTTATATTATATATATGTATATATATATTTATATATCTGTGTGTACTTGCGTGTATATCCATATGTATATCTTATATATATATATATTTCATTCAAAAATGAATTAGAGCACTCTGGCTATTGGGCGTGGATAATGATAATATGCACGCTAAAAAGTCTGCCTTCTTCTACCGAGCGCCCATAACCCAGGGATAGAACCACCCACTGACGCCAATTCGGTCGGGTTTCAATCCTGGGTTAAAAGAAATCGGAATCTAGCCATACTGATGAGCTGTGATACAGCGAAACAGATCTGTCTGCGGATGACTATTTCCGCTCTCACACCCTGATTGAGCACTCTGGAAGAATGGTAGACTTTGAAAAAACAGTAGCTACTCTGGCATGTACGCATCGCTCATTCAGTAATGAATTAGAGCACTCTGGCTATTGGGCGTGTATAATGATAATATACACGCTAAAAAGTCTGCATTCTTCTACCTTGCGCCCATAGACCAGAGGTAGAATCGCCGACTGATGCCAATTCGGTTGGGTCTCAATCTTGAGTTAAAAAATCAGAGTCTAACCGTACTGATGAGCTGTGATACAGCGAAACAGATCTGTCTGCGGATGACTATATATATATATATATATATATATATATATGTTGTAATGGTTGTTGCAATGGTTTATAATTTCATAGTATCACTACACAAACATTTTCGCGTTTCGAAGCTGCTACGTGCGCTTCTCATCGGGTGATAAGTTGTAATGAAAATTAAATGGTGAAAACGGTTTATTTATGGTGATATGCTGTTTAAGTGAATGTGAACTTGGGTTAGGAGAGGTAGCTTAGTTTAAGACAGGTTCCTTATTTATTTTGTCTGGGTACTTCTTGTATTGGGATTAATGTTTTTTTTAGTAAGGGTAGACATTTTTTGTTTATTTTACTTCTATCTATGTGTGATTTGGGGTGGTGCCGCAGTTAATGAAAACGATGTAAGTGAATGTGGTTTGGGAGTTTTAGTACGATCTAGTCGTCAGCTTTTAGTCATAGAGATACCGCTTTGGGTTATGAATTTATAAACCATTGTAACAACCATTACGATATAAAGCTCTACGTTGTATCGAGCACTCTTTATAAAAGTAAATGCATGAACAGTAAGCAAAAAAACCTACGTGTTCTACAACTTTGTTACAATATATATATATATATATATATATGTATATATATATATATATGAATATATAAAGATATGGATATAAAAAGAAATCAACAATTCATGGTGACTGTCAGTTTCGTGTCTCAGTTCAATCTTCAGATCAATAGTGACTCAAGATCGTTTGCGAAAAAAATGACAGTCACTATGCAATGTTGATTCCTACGTCCATCCTGTCTATATGCATATGTCCGATATTAACCACTCATCCCCTATAAATATTTTATAGCATTTAGTGACTTTATTTTATAGTGTTGGATTACTAAATTTGGAACATGAAAACAGTACTTTCAAATAACGGATGTGCGTTGTGGTGCAGTGGATATCAGCTCGGAAAGAGAAATCGGGGAGCCGAGTTCGAATTCCAGTTGAATTCCTTGCATCCACTTACACACAAATACCCTTGGGAAAGATATTAATCCGTCTCTTTCCTCCAGTTATGGGTTAAATAACAGGAAAGATTGGGTTCTATAGCTTTGGTCGGCAACCAGTCTACCGCAGAAAGCAATGGCAAGCTACTGCGGGATAAACATCTACCCAATCAGTTATGTGTCTTTCGAGACATGATCGCCCAAGCGTGTATCACGTATGGCACTTAACTGACTGAATATAATAGTTGGAAGCCTGATTAAGGCGTCTGCTGATCACAAAGTGGGGGATCGGTTTTCTATTATTATGAAGTAATAAACTGACCCCCACTAATTACTACGTAATAATATAATACATCGCTTCACCCTCTAGCTATGAGTCAAATAACAGGAAGGATTGGGTTCTATAGCCTTGGCTAGTAACCAGTCTTACCGCAGAAAGCAATGGCAATCTACTGCTGGATAATCTTCTGCCTAGTCAGTTATGTCTCTTTCGAGACATGATTGCCCAAGCGTGTATGGCACTGGCTGACTGAATTTGAAATATTTATTTTCTTCTATGTAGTGTTTTAGTATAATATTTTTGTATATGCCGTGCTTCTTGATAATATTAGTGATCATGGCTCTCCACGATTTTCTAACCTTTTGTAGTTTGTAGTGTTTTCTTTTCTTTTTCGATCATAAAATATTTTCCGCCATCCCTTAACTCAAGCTCGCTACGTAGTTTATGTACTGTTTTCTTCAGTGCCCTTATCTTCAATCGGTCCTGTAAGTTTCAGATTTTCCACACCTTCTTTCCTCATTATGTGCTGAATAAATTTCATATATTTCTTTCTGAAGTTATGTATAAGTGTCTTTCTGTTACCGTTTTCTCTAAAACTTTAGTCTAAAACATGTTAGCATCTTTCTGTAAAATCACATTTCTGTTGCTTATCTGTGAGGAGGACCTCGTGTCACACCTGACTTGGTGGGAAGGTAACAAATACCCTTTATCATTAAGGAGATTGTCCAGCATTCATTGTTAAGTAATAGGACTAATAGTTTAGTAAACAGTTTTTGTTTCTTATGAATGTTTTTGTTTCTAAATACTTTGATTAGATTTTGAAAGTTACCTTTATTCTGGATTTCAGTGATGCGCGTTCTGTCCTCTATTACACCCCTATCCTTCTATTTAAATTGTATTAATTAATTTATTTTGGTATCTCAAATGTTTAATTTGCGAAACTGCAATCTGTCAACCATCAGAGGCAACCTGTCCTGCCACCCCCATAAACATGGCCCAAGCGAGTCTCCCTGAAACCAAAATACTGCACCTCCTCGGCCTTACCCTATCTTCCGAGTGCAATCATTACATTGTCAATGACTAAATCCACTGCTAGGAAGGTTGGGTTACTGTGTCTGGCCAGGAAGTTTTTTTTCCGCCTGAATCCATCTTGCACATATACAAATCAACCATCCGTCCGTGCATAGAATACTGCTGTCATATATGGTCAGGCGCCCCTGCTGTTCTCGACAGGCTTCAAAGAAGAATCTGTAATGTTATAGGTTCCGACGTGGTAGCTCAACTCTAGCCACTTTCTCACCGACGGGATGTGGCTTCCCTTTGTCTATTCTACAAATATCTTTATGGCTTTTGCTCAGACGAACTTCAGTCACAGGTGCTCCTGCCATAAGAATTTACTCGTGCAACCAGACTGGCAACTTGGTGCCACGCATTTACAGCCAGATCAACAAAATGCAGCCGTCAATTCTACTCCACCAGCTTCTTTTCTCGCATGTCCCGCCTGTAGAACTCCCTTCCATATACTTGCTTTCCTGACGGCTACAATCTCCAGGAATTTAAATGCAATGTCAATACCCATCTCTTATCCACTTGACTCCAGTCCTTTCTACATCACCCGGTGTATCTTGTTCTTTTCCTTTCTCTCTACCTTCACGACTCTCTTCATATCTGTTTTTCCATCCTTCTCTTGCCCTTTCTCTGACATCCTCTGTAACTGGTTCGCCTTTCTCTTCACTCTCATCCTGTCTAAACTTTTACTCTTATCTAGCCCCCTGCGCATCAGTGGCGATATCGCCTTGCTTGGGGCGAAAGGATTAAAAAAAAATTGGGCTGTTTCTTAAGCTAACAAAAATTGTTTTCTTGCATTTGAAGATTAATCATTTCTTTTCACTTTCTTTCACTACTTTCTGCAGGATTTTTAGTAGTTTTATTTCCGTGTCTCTTATCAACACTGTGTCATCAGCGTATCTTACGTTGTTAAGACTGTGGCAGCCAATAATAAGTCCTGGTTGGACATCTAATGCTCTCATAATCCCTTTATTGTAATGGTTGGAGTCTATAGGCAATGGATACACACACAGACAAAGTTCCATTTATAAATTTTTTTTCACTCTTTTCCTTTTTTATTTTCTTATTTTTATTTTTATTTTATTTTATTTTTTCAACTGGAGTAGATAGACTAAACTATCGCCCGGTTCATATTCCACCCACATCTATTGAACAGGTGAAGAGGCTCATCCCTTGTTTCCTGTTTAGGATGCGGTTTCCGGTTTTCTCTTTTCCAATCTTTTCACTCTTTTCCTTTTTTATTTTTTTTTTATTTTTTATTTTTTTTTCAATTGGAGTAGATAGACTAAACTATCGCCCGGTTCACACTCCACCCACATTTATTGAACAGGTGAAGAGGCTCATCCCTTGTTTCCTGTTTAGGATGTGGTTTCCGGCTTTCTCTTTTCCATTCTTTTTACCCTTACGTAGCCCCCTGCGCATCAGTGGCGTTACCGCCTTGCTTGGGATGATATGATTAAAAAAAAAATACGTTTAGATTTAGATAATAAAATAACAAATAAATAAAACATAAAAAAGCAATAAATAAACTTAAAAAATAAACATATCAATATAGACTGAAATATTTCACTCACTAAAAATATTCATGATTAAAACCATTATAGAAAAGAATTTTTTTAATCATATCACACCGAGCAAGGCAGTAACGCCACTGATGTGCAGGGGGCTACATAAGAGTGAAAAGATTGGAAAAGACAAAACCGGAAACCGCATCCTAGACAGGAAACAAGGGATGAGCCTCTTCACCTGTTCAATAGATGTGGGTGGAGTGTAAACCGGGCGATAGTTTAGTCTATCTACTCCAATTGAAAAAAAAAACAAAGAGAGAAGATTAGAAAAGAGAAAACCGGAAACCGCATCCTAAACAGGAAACAAGGGATGAGCCTCTTCACCTGTTCAATAGACGTGGGTGGAGTGTGAACCGGGCGATAGTTTAGTCTATCTACTCCAACTGTGAATTACTCCAAAAGAATACAAATTCAGTATAAAAAAGACAGTTTCACGAGGGAAAAATAATTTTCGATATTTAAGTAAGACCTGATGATTTCAATATATCGTTTTTTTTTGTTTTTTTTTAAATTATTATTTCGATAAAAGCCACTAAAACGTTAATCATTATTGAAACGGAAAGCAACAGAGGAGACAAGGAATAAGATTCGAGACAGAAGATGGCGATTGATGTACTATTTTCATTTTTGATGGGAAATCAAGAAACTGGAAGAGCGTTTCACAAGAAACAGCTGTTTGGAGAAGAAATTATTAACAGAGAACTTACGGTCACATTTAGCAATTTTACCAATGGAATTTAGAGACCTATCCAATCTAGTACTAAGTATCGGTAAAGTGACTGAAGCGAAGATTTAATCTCAGGATTTATTTAATTTCAAAACATTTAAAAAATTGAATTCATATTCGAGTGTTAAAAAGAGTTATCAAATCCTGAAATAAAAAAGTTGAGAAATATTAGTTGTTTATTGATATTTAAGAATTAACGTTGAACATGTTCGTAATTATTCACTAAAAATTATATTTAAATTATTGGAATTAAAATGAGTAACAGTTAAAAGAAGCAACCCTATGAACAACAGGTTTTGTACCTTGTTTTGAGAGTATAGTATACAATAAATATAAGACATCTATTCATTGGCTAAAATGATCCTATGAAGAGTCTGTTTTTGCTTGTATCCATCATGGCATAGGTAGGAAGGCCCATTCGACATAAGGGAAACTGCTCCAAGACGTTATCAGATTTTATGTTATATACACGTAATACAGGGAGAATTAATACAAAAAGTCTCTAAAGCTAAAAATTTTTCTATGTGCCCTGTCCTTTCAGGACGTAGGCGATCATGGATTTCCACGTTTCCATATCCCTGGTGGCTCTTAGCACGCTTTCTCCTGTTACACCACGCAATACTTGTTCCGTCATCAACCTGATTAGGTCCTTCAAATATGTTATCCCTTGCTTTCCCCTGTCTCTTTTTCCTTCTATCTGGCCTGTTATTATCAGGTTCTTGAAGCCCTCTTTCCTCATTGCTTGCCCCAGGAACTTTAGGTGTCTCTTCTTGATGGTCAGTATTAATTTCCTTTTCGTTTCCATCATTTCTAAAAACCTCATCATTGCTCACATGCTCAATCCATAATATTCGCAGCATCCTTCTGTAGAAACTCATTTCAGTTGTTTCAAGTTTTTCCTTCATCTTCGATAATATTGTCCAGCATTCACTGCCATATTGAAGAACTGACATCACATAGCAATCCAGTACTCTCCTCTTTGCTTCTAGTAAAATTGTTTTGTTTCTTAATACTTTACTCAACTTCTGGAATGCTTCCTTCACCATGCCAATTCGCCTTCGGATCTCTGTCGCACTTTCCGTCTTCTGTTAGAACACCTCCCAGGTATTTAAATTTTTGTACCTGCTTGATTTTAGTATCCCCCACTTTCATTTGGCCTTTTGGGCTTCTCATTTTACTGATGACCAAGCATTCGGTTTTCTTGCAGTTCATTAGTAGTCCTTTCTTGTCACTCTCTTCAGCTACCTTCTGTAGGAAGTCTTGTAGTTTTCTTTCTGTGTCTGCTATCAACACTGTATCAACTACGTACCTTATGTTGTTCAGGTTGTGGCCTCCGATGACAAATCCTGGCATAAGTTCGACGGTCCTCAGAATAGTCTCGTTGTACAAGTTGAATAGATCCAGTGAACTCTTGTTTTATTAAATACTTATAAAACAAGGTTGTTGTGTTAATTCTTTTTTTGCTAACACTATGAAGCATACTAACCAATAGCCAAATACTGCGTTAAATACCCCCAAAAATACCCACAAAATCACCCATAAAATTTACATTTTCGTTGATAAATATTTTGTTTTAATGAAGATTCGTGGATTTTAAGTGTATTGTCAGATTTTGTTTTAATCATTTCACCCCAATCAAGGCATAACACCGCTACTGTTGCGCAGGCGATTATAGAGGGAAAATTGATGAGAAAGAGTGGTTAGTTATAGCAAATGTCGGAAGTAGGGTGATAAACGGATGAGGATACCGAGGTTGGGTAGATGGGAAGAGAGTTTGAGAGAATGGATGCGAGTTAGTGTGATAAGAGATGTCTATTGACATTACATTTAAATTCCTGGAGATTGTAGCTGTCGGGAAGTAAGCATATGGAAGAAAATTCCACAGGCGGGAAGTGCGAGAAAAGAAGCTATTAGAGTAGAAATTGCGGTTACATTTTGTCGGTTTCACTGTAAAAATGTGGAACCTAGTTGCTAATTTAGTATCTCGTGTAAATTCATACCAAGGGGGCACCAGTGAATTAAGTTCATCGGAGCAGAAGCCGTGAAAGTACTTATAGAAGAGGCACAGGGAAGCCACATCAAATCACCCGGCTGCCAAGTCGGTATCAATCACATTACAGGTTCGCCGTTGGATTTTGTCAAGAAACCCCGGGGAGAATAGCAGTGGGCACCCGACCAGATGTGGCAGCAGTATTCAATACACGGGCCAATGGTAGATTTATATATGTGCAGGTAGATTTCACTTTATTTTACTTGTTTAACTTATTGCCTATCACGTGATTCTATGATGATATTTTTTTGGCATATTTCTTTTATCTCCATCATCTTCGGAAAGGAGTCTTTGCTTCTTAGGGAAAATATATATATTTTTTTAACTATCTTCTCTGTTCAGTTTATTTTTTGAATTTACATGATTTTGAAGACTTTCGGCTTGGGAAAAATATATTTTATATTTTGCCAATATTTCTGACGAATTTTTTTTATTTTTGTCTAATTTTTTTAATTATGTCGGAAAAAAAATCACTTCCTTGTGACTTTTTATTTTAAAAGTTTTACAGAATATCTTACTTATTTTTATTGATTTATTTAATCCACCAACTTTTCGCTACACGCTTTACATCCTTCTCTTGGAAAATTCGTCTTCAAAGGCCGATTTCTTTGGAAAATGGTCCCCCATTTCTTTCCAGGTCTCTTTTAAGCACCATGCGTTTCTTCTCCTCATAGACTTTGTGTCTTTGCTAAATTTTTTTTTCTGATCGCTTTGATTTCGGTCCAACATCTTTTATCACACACTGAACATCTTTTCTTTTTCTAGTTCGAGGCAAAAGCATTGTCAACACATTTGCAGCCTATTTAACCGCGTCCAACGTCATAGCTATTACAAAATCACTTCATCATTGTAGCCATTCGCAAAGTTTGTTGTATTTCCTTAGAAAATCATTAATCTTTCTAGATTTTTCTTTGTTGTTGTCAATTAATTGTCCTTCTATTTTCTGTCAATGATCTTCACTTCCTACTTACACATTCGCGGAGTTTTCTCACCAGTAAGAGTTAATCGTTATTACTGAAGATCAAGAGATAGAAATTTCTCATCAATTCTCTTCAGACTTCTTGCTGATTTTAGAAAACCTGCCATTTTTTAATTAAACTTCTTACTCAGATTTCTAACTCTACAGTATCGCCCATTCAAAGAAGAATCTGTAATGTGATCGCTCCGGACTTGGCAGCTCGGATACAGTCACTTTCTCACCGGCGCAATGTGGCTTCACTGTGTCTCTTCTACAAACATTTTCACGGCATCTGCTCAGATTAGCTCACTGGTGCCTCTTATAAATGAATTTATTAGAGCCAACAGATTAGCAACTAGGTTCCACCCTTTTACTGTGAAACCAATAAATTGTAAACGCACATTCTACTCTATCAGTTTCTTCTCTCGCACTTTCTGCCTGTGGAATTCCCTTCCGTTTACTTGATTTCCCGACCGTTACAATCTCTAAGAATTCAAATGCAAAGTCAATTGTCATCTTCTATCTCACTAACTTGCATTCTCTCTCTCTCTCTCTCTCTCTCTCTCATGCTCCTTTCTTCTTCCACTTCACTCTCATCAGTATCCTCATCCTTCTCCTACCCTCTTCCTGTACCCTGTAACCTGTCACTCCCATGTAACCCCCTGCTCAACAGTGGCAGTAAAATACCTTGCTTGAGGTGACACGATTAAAAAATAATAAAAATATAAAATAAATAAATAAATAAGCATTTCTATGTCATTTGTTTACTAAATGATTTTTGTCTGAATTAATCCTACCAAGATTTTATTATCTCTAGTGGAATATTATGTCTGAAACAATCCTGCACATCTACCATCTGCCCGGGCATTGAATACTGCTGCCTTATCTGGTTGGGTGCTCCTGCTATCCACCTAGAGGTTCAAGGCTCTATTCTAGATCCTACACTTTTCCTTATCTACATTAACGATCATCCCGATGTAATAAGATTTGGCATATACGCTGACGACACTACGGTTTACTTTCGCCTCGAAAAAAGTCTGCCGAGGTTGACAAAGCAAACCTCGCTGCTGAGCTTGAAAAAGACCTCCAATGGTGGACTGGGGTAAAAAATGGCTCGTGAATTTTAATGCTTCTAAAACGAAGCTGCTATATATTAACCATCACAGACAATCGCTCCTACCCCTCCTCATTAGCATGGATCAGGCTAGTCTCCCTGAAAGTAAAACACTGCGCCTCCTCTGGTTAACCCTCACAACATACCTCAAGTGGAATGTCTACATAGAATCCATAGCTAAATCCGCTGCTAAGAAGGTCGGTTCTCTGTGCAGGGCCAGGAAGTTTTTCCCGCCTGAAACAATCCTGCATATATACAAATCTACCATCCACCCGTGCAATGAATACTGCTACCATATCTGGTTGGATGCTCCTGCTATCCACCTAGGTGTCCTTGACAAAACCCAACGAAGAATCTGTAATGTGATCAATCCCGACTTGGCAGCTAGGATACAGTCACTTTATCACCGGCGCAATGAGGCTTCCCTGTGTCACTTCTACAAATACTTTCACGGCTTCTGCTCCGATGAACTTAGCTCACTAGTACCCCCTATATATGAATTTACTCGTGCGACAAGATTAGCAAATAGGTCCCACCCTTTTACTGTGAAATTAATAAATTGTAAACGCAGATTCTACTCTATCAGCTTCTTTTCTTTCACTTCTCGCCTGTGGAATTCCCTTTCGTTTACTTGCTTTCCCGACAGTTACAATCTTCAAGAAATTAAATGTAAAGTCTATAGTCATCTCCTATCTCAATCAATCAATGAATTGTCACAATGATCATACGAATAATTTCATGAAAAAGAAGAAATCTTTTTCAGTGCTCTTGTCCCTAGAAGAGTTTTTATTTTATTTTACATTTGCATTATTTACTTTGTCTACGGCTATATCGAGTTGAATACACCGGTTCTCGTCCGATCACCGAAGGTAAACAACATCGTGCCTGGTCAGTACTTAGATGGGTGACCGTTTGGGAATACCAGGTGCTGTAAACGTAAGGACCAAGAATGGTCTACCGGTTCTCCAAGTTTGAGGTCGGGCGCAGGACTAACAAACTTGCTCCATAAAAAAAGCAGTTTTTTACGGAAACAGTGACAAAAAGTTACTGCCCTGCACACCATTGGGTGTATAAAGGGGTGAGATGATGATAATTTACTTAGACACCATTGGGTGTATAAAGGAGTGAGATGATGATAATTTACTTAGACACCATTGGGTGTATAAAGGAGTGAGATGATGATAATTTACTTAGACACCATTGGGTGTATAAAGGAGTGAGATGATGATAATTTACTTAGACACCATTGGGTGTATAAAGGAGTGAGATGATGATAATTTACTTAGACACCATTGGGTGTATAAAGGAAAGGGGTGAGATGATGATAATTTACTTAGACACCATTGGGTGTATAAAGGGGTGAGATGATGATAATTTACTTAGACACCATTGGGTGTATAAAGGGGTAGATGATGATAATTTACTTAGACACCATTGGGTGTATAAAGGGGTGATGATGATAATTTACTTATACACCAGTGGGTGTATAAATGGGTGAGATGATGATAATTTACTTAGACACCATTGGGTGTATAAAGGAGTGAGATGATGATAATTTACTTAGACACCATTGGGTGTATAAAGGGGTGAGATGATGATAATTTACTTAGACACCATTGGGTGTATAAAGGAGTGAGATGATGATAATTTACTTAGACACCATTGGGTGTATAAAGGGGTGAGATGATGATAATTTACTTAGACACCATTGGGTGTATAAAGGAGTGAGATGATGATAATTTACTTAGACACCATTGGGTGTATAAAGGAGTGAGATGATGATAATTTACTTAGACACCATTGGGTGTATAAAGGAGTAGAGATGATAATTTATTAGACACCATTGGGTGTATAAAGGAGTGAGATGATGATAATTTACTTAGACACCATTGGGTGTATAAAGGAGTGAGATGATGATAATTTACTTAGACACCATTGGGTGTATAAAGGAGTGAGATGATGATAATTTACTTAGACACCATTGGGTGTATAAAGGAGTGAGATGATGATAATTTACTTAGACACCATTGGGTGTATAAAGGAGTGAGATGATGATAATTTACTTAGACACCATTGGGTGTATAAAGGAGTGAGATGATGATAATTTACTTAGACACCATTGGGTGTATAAAGGAGTGAGATGATGATAATTTACTTAGACACCATTGGGTGTATAAAGGGGTGAGATGATGATAATTTACTATGCAACTGTATAAACAACCAGTCATTTTGCATTAACTAAAAAGGTAACGGCTGTATTAAGAATTAACCTATGCATGTTAATATACATCGGATTACCACGACCTTGACAAGTCTATATATTTGGGATATGATATAATAAAAGCGTATACAATTTACTTTATTCCTAAATTCTAATCTGCGGGCATCAAAAGAAAAATTGAGATCTTCGAGTCATACTTTATTCTTGCGAAGTTATTTGAAATAATAACCGAACTGAAATATTTAATATTCTTTAAAAAATCAATGAATATAAACTGTCTAGAGAATATATGCCAGTTATGAATTGGTATAAAGAGTCGTCTCTTTAATGTTAAAAGTCCTATTATGATGTTGTTTAGTTTCTACTCAATATTATTAACTTAGATATATAATGATAGAAAATAACTATTGTATTTGGTTGGAAAAAATTTTACTAAGTTAACAAAACAGACTAATTTGACTGTCAGTAGTTTATTTGCAACTATTTATTTTGATACTGTTACATTATTATACATTGTAAAGCTAATGTAAAAAAATATGAAAAGATTTATTTTAAAATTCGTCAATTTCTTAAAGGAAAAACATAAAAAAAAATTTTATTTAAAAAATAAAAGATATATTAACAAAAAATAAGAACCTCCTAAAATCTATTGCACAATACTAAATTCTAGTTCTTGCAAATAATCTATCGACACTGAAAATTGCTATAATTACTGAAAAAATACTAAATATCAATCTGAATTGAAAATTGAGACTTTATTGCTTTCATGATTACTCGCTATACATAATAGTACAAATTATTTCATTGGATAAGACTTATCTATGAATTTTAGATAAAATATATGACAATACCGCTTTTGCATAGAATCTCTAGACGCAGTTTAAAAGTACCGTTTAATATTTTTTTTTAATATTGAAAAGCAAAGAAGGAAAAAATATAGATTATATAAGATTCTATTAATAAACATAAAATATGTATTCTATTACCTCCAATATTTCGGCATAAATTTTCGATACTTAAGTTTAAAATGAAATTTTTAAAATGAAAAAACATTCTTAAAGATTTCATTTTAGATTTAATTAAAAGCTTAATGATTAAATGTATTATTTCCATTAAGTAAAAAATTTTGGTGTATTTGAGATAGAAATTATATAGATTTGAATGTTACATTTAATTTCGATTTCTTAAAATTTTCTTAAAAGCGGCCATTTTCTCAATTTTGAGAAATTTGTAAACAAGGAAAAATTCATCGATTTTAAAAATATTTCAAAAGATTTCTGACACTTTGTTTTAATAAAATTAGAAAATTGATTGTTAAATTAATCTGATTTTTAAAAAAATATTACTTATAGCATAAAAACGTAATATACAACCAATTATTAACAATGGGTCGTATTCATTTTTTCGAACGTTTGATGAACTTGAATGACGAAGCGATAATATCTAATATAGATGACGATAAATGACAATTTTCACAAATATAAATGAAGGGACAAAACTCTTAGATTACGTAACCTTTTCATAATAATGGCAATTTCTATCTACCATACATGAAAATAAGAAACATATTAAGTAAATAAAAATTATTAAAAATAAAAGATAGCACAACTACGTTTAATAATCTTTGCAATTTTCAACTCATAAATTTCGTTTCCACTTAATTATTATATCACATCCAGAGAATAGCCCAATAGAGAATTTTACACAATTTCAAAATATTATAAATTATTATGATTAAAATGTAAAAAAATGAAAAGTTCTTGTGAAAATTTATTATTGATCAGAAAAATTTTATTTCTTCAGACAATAATGTTCTTAATATTAATTATTTACAAAAGCAATTAAAAGCTTTTCTAATTAAGTAATATCATTGTTTTATTGGATTCATCATGTTTTCAATTCAGAGCATATTTTCATTTAGATAGCACAAATTTGAAAAAAATAGGTAGGGGATTTACATTCTTCAAAGACTCCTACTTTTTACGAAAAAAAGTCAGGGAATAGGAAGGTTCTGTGCGAAATTTCATGAAATTAAGTGGTGGGGTAACATATTTAAAAAATATACTTTTTATTAAAACTTACCAAAAAGAAAAATTTCAAAAATAATTTCATTTATTTGTGAATAAGTCCTGTAAATTTCATTAAAATCGAACAATTATTTGATTTTTACAAGAATTTTCAAATAAATGTGTTTTCAACTAAAAACAAGCGCAAAAAAGTCAACGTTAGAAGATATCCACGACGATGACGTAAACAAAACAAGATTTTAATCAACATTTCGAACGTGTTAGAAAAGATTAAAAAATTTCAAAAAATAATTAAAAAAATACTTTGGTCTTTCATCTTAATAATAACATGAACATTTTGACGATAGAACTTTATTTTCGTTAAGTTTGTGGCCTTTTTCGTTACGCTATGCTGTTTTTTCCGCGAAAAATTGACTACCTAAATTGTATTCCAATTATAGGCAGATTAACATTAAGTAAACTCAAATTTGAAAGTGATTGTGTTTTTATTTCAAAGATCTTGATTTACTTATTTTAATTTTATTTCTTTAACAGTGTCATAAGTAAATTGGATTCCTTTTAGCAACATTGCTTAAAGAAAAGGATTTATGGCTAGATGTATATTTGCTGCAGCCTATACGCCGGTATGTTAGTAAACAGTCTTCAATAAAAACGAAAATATACACTTGAAACGTGTTTATTTTCGTTTTTATTGAAGATTGTTAACAAGTATAAAAATGCAAATAATGCTTCTTGCATATTTTTAATTAAAACTTTACTTATAAAAGTATATTAAAACATAGTTCATTTATTATAATTATACTTTGTTTCAAATACTGAATAACAATATTTGGAAAACGTTTCCTAGTCTTTACTAAAGAAACTACAAATTAATATTTTCAGCTAAAGTGGCATTTAATGAAACCTTAGAGATTTTTCAGATAGGCAATCGAACTAATCAGGTGTAAGTTTTTTTTTTTAATCGTATCAAGATTAAAGATTAGAAAAAAGAAAGCCAGAAACCACATCCTAAACAGGGAACAAGGGATGAGCCTTTTAACCTGTTCTATAGATGTGGGTGGAGTGTGAACCGGATGATAGATCTATCTATCCCTTCGTCCGGCACATCTTCCAAATGTTCGATAATGATGTGGACCGGTGATAATCATAACTCGAAACACGGTGGTAAGGTTAACAACATATATTAAGGCAAAAATAGATACAAGCGAACAGAGTAACATAAGCTAGGTTCACTAGTGACTGACAGACAGACTGTGCTGAGCTGAACTGAAGCCACGAGAGTTAATATACTGGTAGGAAGAGTCCATAATTAAGTGGGCAAAGCCCCACAACATATAGTATGTATTCA
This sequence comes from Ascarosepion bandense, assembly GCA_037127315.1. Lineage (NCBI taxonomy): Eukaryota > Metazoa > Mollusca > Cephalopoda > Sepiida > Sepiidae > Ascarosepion > Ascarosepion bandense. Next base: position 416,135 of record JBBBDQ010000393.1, read on the forward strand.
TTTACAGTTTCGCATATCTTTTGATTTAAAAGTCTCTATATGACTTCCAATTACGGAAGAGTGCGGATGTGCGTTGTGGTGCAGTGGATATCGACTCGGAACAACAAATCGGAAAACCGAGTTCGAATTCCAGTTAATTTTCTTGCATTCATTTCCGCGCAATTACACTTGGGAAAGGTATTAATCCGTCTCTTCCCACCAGTTATGTGTTAAATAATAGGGCAGATTGTGTTCTATAGCATTGGCTGACAACCAGTATACCGCAGAAAGCAATTACAACCTACTGCGGGATAATCTTCTGCCCAATCAGTCATGTCTCTTTCGAGACATGATCGCCAAAAGCGTGCATCACGTATGGCACTCAACTGATCGGTTCCCACTCCTAAATATGTATCTGAATATAATCGTTGCGATCATGATTAAGGCTTCTACTGGTCATAAAGTGGGGGAATCGGTTTTCTATTGTTATGAAGTAATAAATTGATCCCCCAATAATTACTACGTAATAGTATAATTCATCGCTTCTCCCTCTAGATATGAATCAAATAACAGGACAGATTGGGTTTTATAGCTTTGGCTAACAGCCAGTCTACCGCAGATCGCAATAGCAAACTACGGATGGATAATCTTCTATCCAGTCAGTCATGTCTCAAAAGAGACATGATCGCCAAAAGCGTGTATCACGTATGGCACTCAACTGATCGGTTCCCACTCCTAAATATGTATCTGAATATAATTGTTGGAATCATGATTAAAGCTTCTTTTTTGTAATAAAGTGGGGGATCGGTTTTCTATTGTTATGAAGTAATAAACTAATCCCCCACTAATTACTACGACAGACATCTGTAGAAGGCCGGAGATTACAACAGCTGAAACCTTTTTAATCGTAACTGACTAAATGTGGTAATGATACAGAAAATAAAAGTAAACTTTGTCCTTTATTTAGTAAAATTCTAAAAATTTGAATTTCGTCAAAAACTAAAAACTGACTTGTTTAAATAAAGCTTATTAGCAATATAGTAAAACGAAACGACTAGTATTTTTAAGTTCATGTGTATCTGGCTCTTTTTTTTTTTTTCTTACTTTGGTTTTATTAATGTAAATTGTTTAATTTATGTGTAATGATTTAGGTATATTCCTCATTTTTAATTTGGTTTCTCAATACGTAATAAGCCTTCCCACCCAAATCCCGACCCAAGCGCATTCCCCCGCTTCCTTTTTCAGCACTCGAAAAGAGAACGTCACAGGCTGCTTAAAATCCAACATCGTCCCGTAGACGCCAGTGGTGGCGCCAGTAGTTTACCCACAAATTCTACGGATCAGAAGACGGGCAACGAGAAATGCAAGACGTGGGTAATATTTTCTT
>JBBBDQ010000393.1:420000-502500 GCA_037127315.1 Ascarosepion bandense
CCAAAATTTCACTCTCTTGGCCGTTTCCATTGTCTCTCCCCTTTCTACATTTTCTCAATTTTTTTCTCCTCTTTATTTTCCTCTTAAATTTCTACTCCTTTGTACATTTCCTTTTCTTCTTTCTTTTCTTTTTCATGATTTCTCGTTTTTTTTTTATCTTCCCTCTTTCATTCCCCAATTTTTTATAATCTTTTTAACTCGTACAAAAACAAATTCCAAAAATAAAGAAAAGTTATGTTTTTTTTAAATTTTCCTTTTCAATCAAAGGTTTTTTAATGTTTATTACCATCATTATTAACTACCAGATGAGATACACTACTTTCAATGTCGAATCAAAATGTACAATTTTGTAGTAGTTTGTAGTTTGCGCATGTTGTAAAGTAATAATTAATATATATATATATATATATATATATATATATATATATATATATATTATATCCGGGTGAATACAGAACGAAGAATTCTTTCCAAGTCCAAAACATTAATTTAAAACAGTGCTCGATATATAATTTTCTATATAGAGCTGTGAATATTTATTATAAATTATATTTTAGAACATGTACATAACTTCTCTCTATATAATCGCTACGAAGACGCGTCCGTTTCTGCATCGGAGTACCGATGCTTCGTCAGGCGATGTGGTACTGGGAATCCTTTTCATTTTCATTTATGTCGTTTTGTTAGGGGTATTGGCTGGGGGGTTTTTGATATTGTGATATTTCGTTGACAGTTGGAATTTTTTGTGGAGAGTGTTAGTGTGTTGGTGGGTGTTAGCAAGATAATGTAGTCAGTCTGTGACCGTTGGAATTTATTAGTTGGTGCTGATATTTTTTTTGTTTATTTTTATTTTTGCAGTGTCTTTATAATCGGTGTAAGTTTTCATGTTTAATCTTAATATTGGGTTTAGGGAATGTGTTATTCGTCTTACATTTTTAATTTTTGATTTTTTATATCATTGTTTGGGAATCGCTTTCTCTATTCAATTTTTAATTTTGAATCTTTGATTTTTAATTTGATCATTTTTTGGAAATCATTTTCACTATTAAATTTGTAAGTTTTAATTTTCTATTCTCATATAAATTTCTATTCTCATATCTAGTCTATATATGATTCGATTTATTATGGTTATGGTTATTAACCTTACTGTAATTATATTTATGGCTATAAATCTTACTCTAATTATGGTTATGGTTATTAACCTCGCTCTAATTATGGTTATGGTTATTGGCCTTACTCTAATTATAGTTATTGACCTTCCTAATTATGGTCTTTAACCTTACTTTATAATTAATATTGATGAACATCAATTGTGGTTATTAACCTTACTTTATTAGTTAAGACTAATGGTTCTACACCTTATTTTAATTCTTAACTTCTATTTTCATATCTATTCAATATATAATTCATCTTATTTTGGTTATGGTTATGGTTATTAACCTTAATTGATCCTATTCTAATATTGATTATTAACCTTACTCTAATTATGGTTATTAACTTTATTAATTTTAGCTATTAACCTTACTTTCTAATTAATCTTAATTAATACCGATTATGGTTACCAACGTTACTCTTTTAGTCAATACTAATTATGGTTATACACCTTATTTGTAGTTAATATTATACCTTGTAAAAAAACTGTTATTATATATACACATATGTATATATATACACCTATATGTATGGGTCTTATTCTTGGCTCTTGTAGTGTTTTTTTAGCATGATTGTAATGTTAGCTCTCTGATGTGCTTGCATTTTACTGTGATTTCATGCCTCTGGTTTAAAAGCTTGTTACTCTTCATATATTTAAGTATCTCAATTTTTTCTTGAAGACAGAAGAAACATGGTTCTTTTATAGATTTAGGTGTTCTTGTTTGTTTAAGGATTTTCCATTTAACTTTAGGTGTTTTATTTTCGTTTTTTAACTTCCAAAAATATTTGGAGTGAGATGTCATGTTTTGATTTTCTTTGTTATTGAAGTATGACAGGTGATTATAAAATCGCTTTTTGAATACGTTCATGGTATTTCCGATATACATTTTTTCATCCTTACGATTCTCCATGGATGAGATCGAACACATATATATCAGGGATTTCGTTTGACATTTGTTGTTCAAGGGGCATTGGTTAGGGTTTCTACAGTTACATGAGTTGTAATTATGGGTCGGATTGGTATTAGGGTTGGAGTTATTTTTGTGTGTTTTTAATATTTTGTTGTTATGTACTTTGTTGATTTTCTAAGCGCCGCTTAGATGTGGCACATAGCCGAAAGTATTGGGCACCTTAGTGAGGATCGAACTCACTACTCAGTTGTAATAAGCTCTAGCGAGACAATCTAAGCGCTCCATATTTTCCCCTTTGTGCCACGTCTAATATACGCTTGTGAAAGCACCATACATTTCGACATTGTGTAATGGTTAACAAGCTTGTCTCGCTACTCAGTTGTAAAGTTTTAGCGAGACATGCTCCGTAGATTACTTAGTACTTCATACTTTCTCCCTTATGCCACGCCAAACCTTCTTCTGCTATGTGCCCTGTCCTTTCAGGACGTAGGCGATCATGGCTTTCCACATCTCCCTATCAAACCCCGCTCTGCCATCCTCTAGCTAAAACCATTAATCTAGAAAATAAATGTATAGAAAATAGCATGGCCACAAATAGAGGGATCAATTTATATATTGGTTATAACATAGAATTGATCCCCCATTTTATTCCCACATAATTTCTCATAAACAGTTGGCATATATCTTTTTCTTGTATGTGCCCTGTACTTTCAGGACGTAGGCAATCATGGCTTTCCACGTCTCCCAATACCTGGTGGCTTTTAGCACGCCTTCTCTTGTTACACCATGCAACCCTCGTTCCATCATCCACCTGATTAGGTCCTTCAAATATGTTATCCGCTGCTTTCCCCTGTCTCTTTTTCCCTCTATCTGGCCTGTTAGTATCAGGTTCTCCAAGCCCTCCTTCCTCATTGTATGTCCCAGGAATTTCAGCTGTCTCTACCTGATGCTCAGTATTAACTTCCTTTTCGTTTCCATCATTTCCAAAAGGGTTTAGCATTTAGCAAAATCTGAAAGATAGTCAATAAGAATTAACAGATAAAGTGCAGACATAAAAATACAGAAAATAATTGCTTTAAAATAATAATGTAAATGCATTCGTTTCAACTATTTTCTAACTCTTAAAAAAATTATAATAATTTGAAACTGCTTATTTAAAAGATATATCTAAACTTATTTATAAATGTAACATTGTCTGTATGTGTGTGTGTCCGTTAACTATAGACTCCGAAACGGCTGAACCGATTTTCTTGAAAATTTGCACAGTTGTACTATAAGCGTCTGCGAGTGTTCTTAGCTAGGTTTTGTGTCGAGGTACCCTCTATAAATTTCGAAAATCGATAATAAAAAAAATCAGGTTATAGGAGTGGTCTGATTTTAATTAAATTTAATACACTCATAGACAAAGACATAAGAAACGATATTCTGAAGCTTCAAGGTTGTAGTTCTTAAAATAGTGCAGAAAATCGATAATATGTATAAAAGGCAAGATGTTTGTGTGTGTGTCTGTTTATCTGCCTGTATGTCTGTATTTTTCAAACCTTTTATTTTAATTTTTGCTTCTGGTTTGGCTCTAAGTAGGTATAATTGTAGTTCTTAGTCTCAGTCATGATAGCATTTACTCAGAGGACTTATTTAGCCATCAAAATTCAGTTTACGGCGAAAAAAACTTATTTGATATCGATACCAGGAAATCAAAATTTGACTTACATCCATTCATTTTTCTTTCAGTCTAAGGTTTCGCTTTAACTGGAAACAACTATTGCTTTTTAGTCTTTCGTGCCAACGTCCAAAGAGTCTGAGCTCCAGGACCATGGATTAGCTTTAAAGCTTTGATTACACCCGAGAAACGCCGGGCTATACTGCTAGTATATATATATATATATATATATATATATATATATATATATATATATAAATTAGGTGCGATTGGTAAATTGTCGCAATTAATTTATTATTTCAAATATTCTTTACGCTTAGTCTGAGCTCTAGGATCATGGATTAGTTTTAAAGCTTTGATTACACCCGGGCAACGCCGGGCTATTCTGCTAGTTTATTATAGGAACGCCAATAAATGACTCTAGATTACAAATATACAAATCTGGTTATGCCAATAATGACACCACGTCTAATAAACGCGTACGAAACACATACATCACAGTCAGATATGATTTTTAATCGACGCGGACGAGTAAAGCAACAACCTTTAATCACTCAATTATGTTTTTAAACAACTGAGTCAATCGGGCGAGTGAAATCTCAAAGGCTGGATGTCGGTACATCAAAAGCATTATACAGTACTTTCATAGATTCTTTCATTCGTTCGTGCCGTGGTTCTGTCAAACTTTTATTTAGCTGATTGCAATGTCTTTTATTATCTTACTAGCAGTATAGCCCGGTGTTGCTCGGGTGTAATGAAAGCTTTAAAACTAATCCATGGTCCTGGAACTCAAACTCTTTGGACGTTGGCATGAAAGACTAAAAAGTAAAAGTTGTTTCCAGTTAAAGCGAAACCGTAGACTGAAAGAAAAATGAATGGATATAAATCAGATTTTGGTTTCCTGGTATCGATATCAAATTTTCTGCATTATTGTAAGAACTACAACCTTGAAACACCTAAATATCGTTTCTTATGTCTTTGTCTATGAGTGTATCAAATTTGATTAAAATCGGACCACTCCTTCTATAACCCGATTTTTTCGATTTTCGATATTTATCGGGGGTACCTCGATACAAAACCTAGCTAAGAACACTCACAGACGCTCAGAGTACAACTGTGGAAATTTTCAAGAAAATTGATTCAGCCGTTTCGGAGTCTATAGGTAACGGATACACACACACACACAGACACACACACACAGACAAAGTTCCTTTTATAAATAAGTTTAGATAAAACTTATCCAAAAATTGTCCTAGTACTTACGAACGTCATCGTTCATCACCAGGGACCATATTACAATTTAATATAATAGTTTGCTACAAAGCAATATTTGATTTTTTTTACAATGTAATATAGTCCTTGATGATGAACGATGACGTTTGTAAGTACTAGGACAATTTTTGGACAATTTGTATACAAATATAATTCCGAAATAAAAAGTCTAATCAGAAAATATGAAAAAATTCAAAATAAAATATATAAGACTATGTTGTTTCTAATGTTTAACACAAATTGCTTATGGCTTAGCGAGTAGCGACTCCGACAGTCCCCAAATCGGTCGAGTTTCTATCCTGGGTTAAAAAGCAATCGGAGTCTAACCGTACTGATGAGCTGTGATGCAGCGAAACAGATCTGTCTGCGGATGATTATATATATATATATATATATATATATATATATATATATATCGAAATAAATGTGTGTAGCATGATATTACAAGACATTCGAAAAGCGAAGTAACCGGTTTCGCTCCCTCTCTTCAGGCCTCTTCGGGAGATTCAATCTTGGAATAACGTACGATGGAAAAATATGTGATGGATGTGGAAAAAAAAGATCATGGTTGATTTTATTCAAAGTTTGAATCTTCCCGTAGAGGCCTAAAGAGCGGGAGCGAAACCGGTTACGTCGCTTTTAGAATGTCATGTAATATCAAACTACACATTTTATTTTGATAATTAATTTTTTTCCCTACAAAAATATCTTTATATATATATATGTGTGTGTGTGTGTGTGTGTGTGTGTGTGTGTGTGTGTGTGTGTGTGTGTGTGTGTGTGTGTGTGTGTGGTGTGTGTGTGTGTCTGTGTGTGTCGTGTGTGTGTGTCTGTGTGTGTGGTGTGTGTGTGTGTGTGTGTGTGTGTGTGTGTGTGTGTGTGTGTGTCTGTGTGTGTGTGTGTGTGTGTGTCTGTGTGTGTGTGTCTGTGTGTGTGTCTGTGTGTGTGTGTGTGTGTGTGTCTGTGTGTGTGTGTGTGTGTGTGTCTGTGTGTGTGTGTGTGTGTGTGTGTGTGTGTGTGTGTGTGTGTGTGTGTGTGTGTGTGTGTGTGTGTGTCTGTGTGTGTGTGTGTGTGTATTTCATTTGAAAACGAGTTATTTCGCGAACTATTTTGCTACATTTCGTTGTTTTCTGGCAATTTACAAATTACTGTATTTGTAAATCGCCTGCAGACACCAAAAGGTAGAAATCTAGGTCATGAAATAACTCATTTCCAAATGAAAAATATTCAAAAGTTCTACACCATAACTGTATTGAACACTTTTAATACAACTGTTTTACTGGTCCAGTTTAATGATGACTAAAAACTAACTATATATATATATATATATATATATTAGTCATTCACATGCAAGCCTGTTTCGCAGTATCACATCTGATTGGTGTGGCTAGACACATTCACTCGCTTCTGGCCGGTATCGAAACTCGACCGATTTGGTGTCAGTCTGTGTCGCTACCCGCTTCCTAAGCCCTCTAAGCCATAGGCGCATGGAAACAGAAGTGAATTTTTAACCTATTGCATAGAAACAGTGTATACACACGTCAGTCACCGAAAGAACTCAGTTCTTTCCGAAAGTGTAATGGAAACTGTTTTTAAAATTTTCTTCTCTAGAGAGCTCAGTCATAATGAGAGCATAATATATTAGTCATCCACATACAAACCTGTTTCGCTGTATTGACGTTCATCAGTGTGGCTAGACACATCCACTTGCTTCTGCCCGGGATCGAAACTCGACCGATTTGGTGTCAGTCGGAGTCGCTATCCTCTAATGATGGAGTACTGGAATGCTACCGTTGTGTAAAATTATACAATTTTTTCCATTCATTTCATATCTGGTGAATTTTCCGCAATCAACTGATTAAAACATGGGCCATATGGCATACAAACTATTTAAGAAATCAGTCAGTCATTGCCATACGTGATACACGCTTGGGCGATCATGTCTCGAAAGAGACATGACTGACAGGGCAGATAATTATCCAGCAGTAGATTGCCATTACTTTCTGCCAACCAAGACTAAAGAATCAAATCTGTCCTGTTATTTGACTCATAGCTAGAGTGGGGAGAAATGTATTATATTATTAAGTAGTAATTAGTGGGGGATCAGTTTATTAGTTCATAACAATAAAAAATCGATCCCCCAATTTATGACCAGTAGAATCATGATTCCTACTATTATATTCAGTCAGTTAAGTGCCATACGTGATACACGCTTGGGCGATCATGTCTCGAAAGAGACATGACTGACTGGGCAGAAAATTATCTCGAAGTAGGTTGTCATTGCTTTCTGCGGTAGACTGCTTGCCAGCCAAGGCTATAGAACCCCATCTGTTCTATTATTTAACACATAACTGGAGGGAAGAGTCGGATTATTACCTTTCCCAAGCGTATTTGTGCGTAAGTGAATGCAAGGAATTCAACTGGTTATTCGAACTCGGCACCCCGATTTGTCGTTCCGAGTCGATATTCACTGCACCACAACGCACATCGCATTTAAGTAGATCGAAGTTTATTTACGTTTCGTAAATCTCTTTATTATGCTTTTATTTTATGTATATTCGTTCAAGCTTGCGTCTTATTGTCGACTAACTTTATTTTATCTTTTCTGCTAGATCTAATTTTATCGCCCAAGAGATTATTTTCATCACTTCACTGCGTACAAAGCTCTGCGATGAAAACATGTTTTAACCTTTCACCTACCTGGTACTAGTTTCAAGAAAACTAAGCCATAGAGCAGTGACTACAAAGAATTGTAAAAGAATGGGCTGATTTTATCATTTGTCTGTTTGTCAAAATCTTCCAATCTTTGCACGGTTTATTCTATTATGCTGATATAATTCTTAGCCAATCCTGTTTTTTTGTTGTTTATCGTAATGAGAGCATAATATATTAGTCATCTACATACACGCCTGTTTCGCTGTATCACAGCGAATCAGTGTGGCCAGACACATCTACTTACTTCTGGCTGGGATTGAAATTCGACCGATATGGTGTCAGTTGGAGTCGCTACCCACTAAGTTATAGGCGCATAGAATCAGAGTAAGGAAATTTTAACGTGTTGTATATAAGCAGTGTATACACACGCCAGTCACCGAAAGAAGTCAATTCATTTCTGAAGAGTCACGCATCTTCGCAGAAGTGGAAACTGTTTTTAAAATTTTCTTCTCTAGAGAACTCAATCGTAATGAGAGCACAATATATTAGTCATCTACATACAAGCCTGTTTCGCTGTATCGTGTATCTACATTGTATATGTCACGCTAAACCCCTTTTTACTCTACCGAGCGCCTATAGCTCAGAGGTAGAATTGCCGACTGATGCCACTTCGGTCGGGTTTCAATCCTGGGTTAAAAGCAATCGGAGTCTAACCGTACTGAGAGCTGTGATACAGCGAAACAGATCTGTTTGAGGATGACTATAATGTTTGTGTGTGTTTGCCTGGGTAGCAGTGTTTCAGTTATACAGGTTTGATTAAAGGCCATAAAACCTTTTCAAAGAATTTCCTTTTTATATATTCTATATTTCGGGAGTGGATGTGTGTTGTGGTACAGTGGATATCGGCTCGGAAACGAGAAACCAGGGAGCCGAGTTCGAATTTCAGTTGAATCCATTGTATTCACTTACGCGCAAATACCCTTGGGAAAGGTATTAATCCGTCTCTTCCTTCCAGTTATGGGTTAAATAGCAAGACAGATTGGGTTCTATAGCCTTGGTCGGCAACCAGTCTATCGCAGAAAGCAATGGCAACCTACTGCGGGATAATCTTCTGCCCAGTCAGTCATGTCTCTTTCGAGACATGATCGCCCAATACAATGGATTCAACTGGAATTCGAACTTGGCTCCACGGTTTCTCGTTCCGAGCCGATATCCACTGTACCACAACGCACAAACAGAGTAAATAAGGTAAATACTATCTCATCTAAAAAATATAGACGGATACTGACCTGTTTTTCTTGAAGATTATATTTTTTATAGTTATCATTTTGGAGGTTTTAAACTTTTGTAACGAGTGATAGCTTTAATTTTTTTTTTTTTTTTTTGTTAAAATATATTTATCTATATGACAGTTTTCTTATAAGCTTAAGCGCTATATGTAAAAAGGAGCTAATATTGAAACATTGTGGGTTACGGAAAAGAATTTAAAATGTTCTTATATATTTAATATTTCATTGGATTTTCAACATACGTCTAAACAGATAAGCATTTCTATACAAACATAAATATGCACTATTTTTACACTTTACCATACGAAAAAATCTACGCACATATATTTTAAAATAATTTGGTTTAGTTTGGTTTGGTTTTTATGGCATATCAACACATCGGCGGGTCATTTAGTGCCAACTAAATGTTATTTGTTTATTGCTGGTAATACATTTTTCTTTTAACAATTTATTGTTGTCATTATATAAGTTTTGTGTCTTGTAATACTTTTTTCTTCTCAAGTATCAGGATTCATTGGGATTTGTTTTTAAGGGCAGGGTCCCCAAGTCCTACCCTGTTATTTAACCCATAACTGGAGGGAAGGGACGGATTAATACCTTTCCCAAGGGTACCAGTGCTTAAGTGAATGCAGGCTATTCAACTGGAATTCAAACTCGCCTCACCGATTTCTCTTTCCGAGCAGATATCCACTGCACCACAACGCACATCCGTCACTAAACGCTTACAGCACCTGGTATTCCCAAGCTGTTACCCATCTAAGTACTGACCAGGCTCAACGATTTTGAAATAAACAAAATAACTATCTATTGCATAAAAACATATGACACATATCTGGCCAGCTGACCAATAAGAATTAACCATAAATCCCAACAGACTAGTCTCTTTCTTATTTTTCATAACCGGCATGTTTTCGCAAAAGTGTATGAATCCAAGGTAGTGTAATCGGCTATCCTTCCAAATTTCAATATTTAAAAGCTCTACATTAAATATTTATTGATCACTTTTTGATACGACTGCTTGCTGAACTAATTTGGCTCTGATCAATAACTGGTTAATAATTATATATATATATATATATATTTCATTTTTATATAACTATAACTATAGTTATTAAAAATCGCCTGAAGGCACCACTCATGGTAGAAACCAAAGTAGCGAAATAACTCGTTTAAAAATCAAAAATATTCAAAAGCTCTACAATATAATTGTATTGAACACTTTTTAATACAAATGTGCACTGGTCTAACCCTATTAGGACCAAAACTAAGTATTAAACAATCAAATATATATATATATATATACTTATCCGCAGACAGATCTGTTTCGCTGTATCACAGCTCATCAGTACGGTTAGACTCCGAATGATTTTTAACCCAGGATTGAAACCCGACCGAAGTGGCGCCAGTCGGCGATTCTACCTCTGGGCTATGGGCTTTCGGTAGAAGAAGGCAGAGTTTTAGCGTGTATATTATCATTATACGAGCCCAATAGCCAGAGTGCTTTAATTCATTTTACTGAATGAGCGATATATATATATATATATATATATATATATATATTAATCATATCACCCCGAGCAAGGTGGTAACGCCACTGAAGCGCAGGGGGCTACGTAAGAGAGAAAAGAATAGAAAAAAAGAAAACCGGAAGCCACATCCTAAAAAGGGAGCAAGGGATGAGCCTCTTCACCTGTTCAATAGACGTGGGTGGAGTGTGAACCGGGCGATAGTTTAGACGATCTACTCCAATTATATATATATATATATATATATATATATATATATATATATATTATAAATTATAATTTATAACATGTACAAATTTACATTTTGTTTCGATACTGAAAGGACATTGTCTCATTAGGTAGTAAACGCTATTTTTTGAAGATTCGTTTCCTTTCTGTGCGAGATAAAGTGGGTAGGGAAAATAACACAGCGGAATGGGGGATTGTAAAAGAGACATTGAGGAAATAAAGAACAAAAAGAGGAAAACGGAATAGAAAGAGAGAACTAAAAGAGAAGTGGTGAAAGGTTCAAAGAAAGGCGCTAGGTTTAAAAGTAAGAAGTAAAGTAGTCATATACAACTTTTGATGACCCGGTGTTTGGGTTTGACAAAGAGGAAGAAATAAGAAAATGCATAGAGTGAGGAAGGAAGTAAGAGAAGATGGACGAAAAAGAGAGAGGTGTGAGAGACAGCATAACCGGCCAAATGGTGCCTCAACCTAAATTTTTGGAAATACCTTAATGTTTTTTTTTTTTTTTTTATCATTTCATCCCAAGCATGGCATTTCACTGCCACTGGTGCGCAGGGTTTACATAGAGGAAAGTGATGAGAAACAGTGGTTGGGGAGTTACATAGGGGAAAGTGATGAAAAAGAGTGGCTAGATGTAGGAAATGTTAGAGGGAGGATGATAGCCAGCTTAGGATAGTGAAGATGAGGGTTGGGTAGATGGGAAGAGTGTTTGAGAGAATGGGTGCGAGTTAGTGTGTTAGGAGGTATCTATTGACCTTACATTTAAACTTCTGGAGATTGTAGCTGTCAGGGAAGCAAGTATACGGAAGGGAATTCCACAGTTGGGAGGTGCGAGAAAAGAAGCTGTTGGAGTAGAAATTGCAGTTACATCTTATCTGTTTCCATGTAAAAAGGTGGTACCTAGTTGCTAATCTAGTATCTCGTGAAAATTCATACCTAGGGGGGCAGCAGTGATCTAAGTTCATTGGAGCAGAAACCGTGAAAGTATTTATAGAAATGACACAGGGAAGCTACGTAACGCCAGTGAGAGAGTGACTGCAGCCGGTCTGCCAAGTCGGTATCGATCACGTTACAGATTCTCCGTTGTATTTTGTTAAGAACCCAGCAGTATTCAATACACGGGCAGGTGGTATTTTTATAAATGTGCAGGATAGATTCAGACGAGAAAAACTTCCGGGCCCTGCACAGAACCGACTTTCATAGCAGCGGATTTAGCAATAGATTCGATATAGTCATTCCACTTAAGGTCCGCTGAGCACAATTTGTTGTATGAATCCGACATTTTTATTATCATCATCATCTTCATCATCTCACCCAATGGTGTGTAGGGTAGTAACTTTTTTGTTACTGTTTTCGTAACAAACTGTTTTTTTTTTTATGGGGCAGGGTTGTTAGCCCTGCGCCCAACCCCCAAACATGGAAGACCGATGGACCATTTTTGGTCCTTACGTTTACAGCACCTAGTATTTCCAAACGGTCACCCATCTAAGTACTGACCAGGCTCGATGTTGCTTAACGTCGGTGATCGGCCGAGAACCGGTGTATTCAACTGGATATAGCTGTAGACAAACAACTACATAAGAATACTACTTGTTTTAATAGAAATTTCAAACTATTATCCTTATATTTGTTGCCGTGTTTCAGCCATTGTATGCTACGGGCTTTTTTTAGATGATTAGAATTTCAAACAAAAGCCTTTATTTTGCTCACTGGGGTAGATTGCTTTACTTTCAAGAGTAATAACTTGCAGATGTCTCACTATCAGTTATCTTCCTTTAACTCAACTTTTAACAAAAAAATTTTGTTCACCTCTGCTAGAGCTAGGTACTGAACTCAAATCTTTTAGGGTCAAGTCACTGCACTCAACAAATGCTTTTAGCCACTAGATCATGTGTCCTTGAGGACATCAGTGTATGAACTTTTGGTTCCTATAAACCTGATGTCTCACCATCTAATTTTTTTTTTAATCATATCACCCAAGGCAAGGCGGTAACGACACTGATGTGCAGGGGGCTACATAGGAGTGAAGAGATTGGAAAAGAGAAAACCGGAAACCGCATCCTAAACAGGAAACAATGGATGAGCCTCTTCACCTGTTCAATAGATGTGGGTGGAGTGCGAACCGGGCGATAGTTTAGTCCATCTACTCCAATTGAAAAAAAAAAGTGACAAGATTGGAAAAGAGAAAGCCGGAAACCGCATCCTAAACTGGAAACAAGGGATGAGCCTCTTCACCTGTTCAATAGACGTGGGTGGAGTGTGAACCGGGCGATAGTTTAGTCTATCTACTCCAATTGAAAAAAAAGTGAGAAGATTGGAAAAGTGAAAACCGGAAACCGCATCCTAAACAGGAAATAAGGGATGAGCCTCTTTGGAGTGGATCTTTAATTAATTTCACAAAGTGAGTGGAATTTTATTATTTCAAACATTGTTATATTCGATACTTCGTATTTTAAATCGATGTCATTTAGCTTTTGGTATATTTCTTAAATTTAGACTTCATAATGTTTGATCCATGTCAATAATATTCCTAACTGAATTAAGACGAAAAGGTTTCTATAGAAAAATTAACATTTGATTTTAAATGCCTTTGTTTTTATTCGCTAATTTCAATATTTATCTAGATTTAGACAACTTAGAGAGCGGAATTGAAGGGAGATAATTAATACATCCAGAAGTGGCATGACTCATGGGATGAGAACATTATACTCTAGTGATCGAAAAAGCGGTTCTGTTCGAAATTCTAATCACCTGAAGAGGGTCGGAGCTTACGCTTGCCGAAAAGTCGTGAATATAACAATGTAGATGAACACAACAGTCCGAATAATGTAAATAATTTTGCTACCTTCATACTATATCAATGAGGAACCTACATATATACGTAACATTGAGATCACTTTCGTAGGGAATCAATATTTAATCACCAAAAATAAATCTCGCCATTTATTAATCTAATAATTTTGTGTTTGTATCAAACATGTAAGCAATGATGAGGTGTTGAAAAATGGAAACGAAAAGAAAATTAATATTAAGCATCAGTAAGAGACAACTGAAGTTCTTGAAACATGCAATAAGACATAGGAAAGCAGCGGATAATGTATTTAAAGGGCCTGAACAGGTGAATGACAGGACGGGGTCTGCGAGATGTTACAGGAGAAAGTGTGCTAAGAGCCAGCAGGGATAGGGAGATGTGGAAAGCCATGATCACTTACGTCCTGAAAGAACAGGTCACATAAAAGAATATATATGCCAACTGTTTATGAGAAATTATAATGTGGGTATAAAATGGGGAATCATTTCTATATTATAATCAATATATAAACTGATCCCTCATTTTGTGGCCAGACTCGTTTTTATACATTTATATTCTAGATTTATGGGCTTGAGCTAGTGGATGGCAGAGCGGGGTTTGGGTGGTGTAACAGGAGAAAGCATGCTAAGAACCACCAGGAATAGGGAGACGTGGAAAACCATGATTGCCTACGTCCTGAAAGGACAGGGCACATGGAAGAAGAATATGTATGCAAACTATTTATAAGAAATTACAATGCGGACATAAGATGGAGGATCGGTTCCATATTATAATCGGTATGTAAACTGATCCCTCATTTTGTGGCCATGCTAGTTTCTATACATTTATATTCTAGATTTATGGGCTTGAACTAGTGGATGGCAGAGCAGGGTTTGGGCGGTGTAACAGGAGAAAATGTGCTAAGAGCCACCAGGGACAGGGAGATGTTGAAGGCCATGATCGCCCACGTCCTGAAAGGAGAAATCACATAGATGAAGTGTCGGGAAGACGATGGTTGTTGCACATGCGTAAAGACAAAAATTCTACCCGACAGGTTTTAAATAATGTGGATGAATCTTAACAGCAAAACTAAGCGGGTATGTGTGCAATTCTGCCCACATTGGGAAATTGTAGGTTATAATGTGTCAGGCTAAACTAATTAGATTTTTATCACTCATGCCTTGGGTAAATCAACGACTTCGCAATCAAGACGGCACCGATAAATATGAAAAGATCATTCTGATAAAACATGTCTATGAAAACAATGTAAAATACTCCACCTACTTGTCCTTATTTTCTGTATTTTTCTAGTTATTTTGCTTAATGTAAAATCTAAAATCCATGTGATCCCGATAAAAGTCGGAACATAAATGAATTTACGTGTTCTTCCAAGAACATGCTACTCAGTGTATCATTATAAATACGCACCGGTTTTACTTCATGCAGAAATACGAACTGTATGTTATCTAAATACGAAATTTAAACTTGTGAGTGTACGTGGATCAAGTCGAAGTCAACTTATTTGCTTGTTCAACTTGATTCCAATTAGAAATCAAGTCGAAAACGCAAATGACAATGTGAAAACAAAATTATGGAATATTCTCAATATTATTTATTTGCTGCTCTATGGTGAGGTAAATACTATGTAAGGTCTTTTTAATGTAGGCTCCAGTGGCATAAAGATGAAAAAAAAAAAAACATTTAGTACTATAATGAGGTTCTACTCGAGTATCTGTAATCAAACCCAGGATCCCAACTAAAGAGCGAGAAACAAAATCTCGCATTGATATGCATTCCAGCATTCAATTCTCTGCAACAGTCGCAATAAAAAAAAAAATATTATTTTTATGACAGGATAGATTTTTTCTCTTTTTCTAGAATTTTCTGTTATTATTATTATTATTTTTGGGGGGGTATACAAGGACGTCTACACGCACTCAACTACGCACACGTCAAAGACTTATGACGTTGGCGATCATAGTTCTTCACGGATTCCTTTTCTTTATTTAATTTCATGGAAAACATCACGGAGATGTAACCTGCTGCTTTTTCCAAGGTTTGGAATTCAGTTTTTCTTCTTTTAGATTGGATGGTAATCATGGTTACGGAATCCTGTATATATATATATATATATATATATATATATATATATATATATCAGTCAGTTAAGTGCCATACGTGAAACACGCTTGGGCGATCATGTCTCGAAAGAGACATGACTGACTGGGCAGAAGATTATCACGCAGTAGGTTGCCATTGCTTTCTGCGGTAGACTGGTTGGCAGCCAAGGCTATAGAACCCAATCTGTCCTGTTATTTAACCCATAACTGGAAGGAAGAGACGGATTAATACCTTTCCCAAGTGAATGCAATGAATTCAAACTAGAATCGGAACTCGGCTCTCCGATTTCTTGTTCCGAGCCGATATCCACTGGACCACCACGCACATTATATATATATATATATATATATATATATATATATATATATATAAAGTGTGTATGGTAGGAAAGGATGAAATAATATTCCGTATCCAAATAAACACTATTCTTAAAAAAGTGCTCAATACAAAGTAGAGCTAAAAATATTCTTTTAAAATTATAACATAAATATGCTATAATATCACTACAAAAGTAGCTATTTTGTTTCGACATTATTTGTGTCTTATCAAATACCCTTGATAAAACACAAGTAGATACACCACATACTTAGATACACAACATATCAAAGCAGACTTATACCATCAGACCATAAAATCCTATCAATCACACATGTAAACACCATAAACACACACACACACACACACACACACACTACAATTAACCACAGCAGAAGCAGCAGCCAGGAAGGACTATTTGTTGAAAGGTGTGAACTCAAAC
This sequence comes from Ascarosepion bandense, assembly GCA_037127315.1. Classification (NCBI taxonomy): domain Eukaryota; kingdom Metazoa; phylum Mollusca; class Cephalopoda; order Sepiida; family Sepiidae; genus Ascarosepion; species Ascarosepion bandense. Next base: position 436,363 of record JBBBDQ010000393.1, read on the forward strand.
ACAAGCCCTCTAACATTCTGAAGATGAGATTTTAATCTCGAAATATTAATATTAAATAGGTGATACCCAACAACTTATTTACCTAACTTTATTTTACTAAACGCATTGTGACAGCCTTCAAAACCTAACCATATTCCTCATATACACAATGCTTCAAGCAAATTACAAAACTTTCTTATATATATATATATATATATATATATATATATATTGGTAAGATCTTGCTTAAATTAATGAGTAAACATTTTAATGGAAAAAAAACTCCCTAAGTAAAATATTCAATAAGAAAGCTATCAAGATTAGTTTACTCGTATATCAATAATATGTATAACATTATTAGCTTCCACAATAACCAAATCTTTAAGAAGTGTATGGAATCTAATACAGAGAATAGAATAATACCCACCTGTAATTGTAGACCTAAAAATAACTGTCCGATTGAGGGTGAATGGAGTTCAGAAAATGTAATCTATCAAGCCACCATCTACCCTAAGGAAAATAAGGAGAAATGTAATGTTTATATCGGAATTTCGGTGGGAATTTGGAAACAGCGGTTTTATACCCACAGGCATCATTCACCAACCCTAGTTTAAGATACCAAACAGACTAGAAAATACTGGGAATTAAAAGAAAGTAACTTAGATCACCAGATAAAATGGAAGCTCATAGACAAGGGTAGGACTTCTAATAGCTTAAGAGATAGGTGTAATCTATGTTTGACAGAAAAAATTAAAATTCTAAAATTTCAATACCAAAATATACTCCTAAATAAACGAAGCGAGATCATAAGTATGTGCCGCCATAGAAATAAGTACAAATTACAATAATTATCCTATTCTTCCAAATAGTCAGATTATTTTTTTTTAATTTGGCCAAGTAGTTATTTCCCCACCACCTACCACTACGAACTCAAGGGTCAAGCCATATACCTCCCACTACTAAAGAAGAATTACTACTAAATTGTCCCCTAGCCCTACCCTAATAAAACCAATACCTCCCAACCTCCTCTATTACCTAAGCTAACCTCTAGGCTTAGAATTTTTCCTCATTCTCTGTTTATAAGGCGTTAAAGACTGCATGTCTTAAATGACATGTTGAAAATGGATATTTCCCCGCTAAGTTTTATCTGAATTTACAGATATCTATATCTATATCTATATATATATATATATATATATATATAGTCATCAGCAGACAGGTCTGTTTCACTGTATCACACCTCAGCAGTACGGTTAGACATCCGATTACTTTTTACCCAGGATTGAAACTCAACCGAATTGGAGTCAGTCGGCAAATCTACCTCTGAGCTATGGGCTCGCTAGAAGGAGGCAGACTTTTAGCGTGTGATATATTATGTATTCATACGCCAGTAGTGAGAGTGTTCTAATTCATTTCTGAATTAACGATGCCAAGATGCTAGAGTAGCTACTGTTTTTTCAAAGTCTACCATTCTTCCAGAGTGCTCAATCAGGGCGAGAGCGCATATATATATATATATGTTGATATTCATTATCGCTGAGCGTTCATCTTTAAATAGATCTGAGTAAGTCTTCTAGCAAAACTTGAGTAAAAAGCTTATAAGTTATAAGGATGATTTGGACGTTTCTAACCCCGATTAGTCATTGTTTTAACTACCAGTGTTTTCCTTCGTACACTTTACTTTTTTTTTTCTCTTCCTCTTTAATTTTCCATTCTTGTTTGTCATGTTTGTCTTGTTTTTATTTTGGTAGTTTTATTTCATTTCTTCGTCTTAAAATATATTGACGTCTTACTTATTCCACAAAAAATTCATTGAATCGATCTTTTTCGTTTATATACATCCGCTAGTCGTCCTAACGTTTTCGTTATGGGCTCTAATGTCATCTGTTGTTGACTCTTCAGCTACGTTGTTTGTTTAGGAGGCCGTGTTATTTTACGCCGCTATTTTGATATCAAACAGCTTCTGTGACATTTGTAAACGTGGACTGAGTAATGCCTGTCATCTCCGAGTCCAAGTCGGGACGATACTGCAGAAAGACATTATTCTCGATCGAGTTGATGACAATGTCTATCATAAAGTCTGTTATTATTAGAATTAACATAATTATTGTGGAAATAATCATTAGTATCGGCTTTAACATCATTATGATCATCATCATTCTCACATTTATCTTTTATCATGGCAGCGATTAGCATAAGTATAACTTTGATCAACATTTATTTTAATTTACTTTTTTATCATGGCAATAAAAATATCAGCGTCGTCTTTATCGGCATAATTGTTAATATCGTTAATATTATAATACTAACGACTGTCTCTTTACACATATTATTATAAAAATATCACATAGATTGGTAGGTAAACCTTGAGAAATAAATAAACAATAAATATATTTATATATTTATATACCTTATAATACCTTATAAAACCTTTATAATATTTATATACCTTATAATATTCTTCTTTTTTCATGTTGGCATTAAAAATAGATAAAAAAAAACATTTTTATTAATATATATTTCTAGTAGACACTAATTATTAGTTCTCATTACGGGAAAAGCGTATAAATAAATGTTATTGTCTCCGGTAGTAGAATTATTATAAATTTTCAATGAAATTAAGACAGATTAATACCGTCAACAGTTCAACTTATACCCTGCTTAGGATGTGGTTTCCGGCTTTCTCTTTTCCAATCTTTTCACTCTTATATATATATAATTGGAGTAGATAGACTAAACTATCGCCCGGTTCACACTCCACCTACATGTATTGAACAGGTGAAGAGGCTCATCCCTTGTTTCCTGTTTAGGATGTGGTTTCCAGCTTTCTCTTTTCCAATCTTTTCACTCTTTTATATATATAATTGGAGTAGATAGACTAAACTATCGCCCGGTTCACACTCCACCTACATCTATTGAACAGGTGACGAGGCTCATCCCTTGTTTCCTGTTTAGGATGTGGTTTCCGGTTTTTGTCTTTTCCAATCTTTTCCCTCTTACGTAGCCCCCTGCGCATCAGTGGCGTTTTCGCCTTACTTAGGGTGATATGATTAAAAAATAAATAAAAAAACACTAAATCCGAATCATAATCTTTAATACATAATTATCAATGTTCTAAAAATGGCTATAATAAATCTATATTTTTGCGCTTTCTACAATCAGGATGTGCGTTGTGGTGCATTGGATATCGGCTCGGAACGAGAAATCGGGGAGCCGAGTTCGGATTCCAGCCGAATTCATTGCATTCACTTACGCGCATATACCATTGGGAAAGGCATTAATCCGTTTCTTCCCTACAGTTATGGATTAAATAACAGGACAGACTGGGTTCTATAGCCTTGGTCGGCAACCAGTCTACCGCAGAAAGCAATGGCAACCTACCGCGGGATAACCTTCTGCCCAGTCAGTCATGTCTCGAAAGAGACATGATCGCCCAAAGTGTGTATCACGTATGGCATTTAACTGACTGACTGACAATCAGTAAGACCGAGCGGCCGTAGCTCACAGATAGAATCACCGACTGACGCCAATTCAATCCTGGGTTAAAAGCAATCGGATGTCTAACCGTACTGATGAGCTGTGATTCAGCGAAATAGATCTGTCTGCAAATGACTGTGGTTTTCGGTTTTTCTCTTTTCCAATCTTTTCACTCTTTTTTTTATTTTATTTTATTTTTTTCAATTGGAGTAGATAGACTAAACCATCGCCCGGTTCACACTCCACCCACATCTATTGAACAGGTGAAGAGGCTCATCCCTTATTTCCTGTTTAGGATGTGGTTTCCGGTTTTCTCTTTTCCAATCTTTTCGCTCTCACGTAGCCCCCTGCGCATCAGTGGGGTTTTTGCCTTGCTTGGGGTGATATGATTAAAATATATATATATGTGTGTGTGTGTGTGTGTGTGTGAAAATGGATGTACGTTGTAGTGCTTTGGATATCGGCTCGGAACGAGAAATCGGGGAGCCGAGTTCGAAATCCAGTTGAATTTATTGCATTCACTTACGCGCAAATAACCTTGGGAAAGGTATTAATCCATCTATTCCTTCCAGTTATGAGTTACATAACAGGACAGATTGGGTTCTATAGCTTTGGTCGGCAACCAGTCTACTGTAGAAAGCAATGGCAACCTATTGCGGGATAATCTTCTTTCCAGTCAGTCATGTCTCGAAAGAGACATGATAGCATAAGCGTGTATTACGTATGGCACTTAATAATCAGTAAGAGCCATAATTATCCTTGCAAATATGGTCATGAGATGGGGAATTTCCTATATTCAAGACTTCAGTGTTTTTTTTTAATATATTTGCTAACTTTGACCAGTAAGGCTTTGGCATTCATTCATGTTCAGTCTGCAAATATGTTATCCGCTGCCTTCCTCTGTCTCTTTTTCCTTCTATCTAGCCTGTCAGTATTAGGTTCCCCAAGCCCTGCTTCCTCATTGCATGTCCCAGGAACTTCAGTTGTCTCTTCCTGTTGCTCACTATTAATTTCCTTTTCGTTGCCATTCTTTCCAACACCGCATCATTGCTGACATGCTCGGTCCATGATATCCGCAGCATCCTTCTGTAGAACCACATTTCCGCTGCTTCGAGTTTTGTCCTCATTTTTGATGATATTGTTAGCATTTACTGCCATATTGAAGAACCGACATCACATAGCAATCCAGCACTCTTTTCTTTGTTTCTAGTGAAATTTTCCTGTGTGTTAGTACTTTACTCAGCTTCTGGAACGCGTCCTTTGCCATGCCAATTCGCCTTCGGATCTCTGTGTCGTGCTTTCCATCTTCTGTTAGAACACTTCCTAGGTATTTAAATTTTTATACTTGCTTGATTCTGGAATCGCCCACCTGTATTTGGCATTTTGGGTTGCTCTTTTTGCTGATGACCATGAGTATAAATAACTACAATTCCTCATCTCAGAATACTTGCTTGATTCTGGTATCGCCCACCTGTATTTGGCATTTAGGGTTGCTCTTTTTGCTGATGACCTGCCCCAATACTACATTATCTTTTAATCTTAATTCTCGGTAGTTGCGCTAGCAGTAAGTGCAAAGTCATCGTGGCCGAGGTTTCAGCTTATTGGCCTTGTTCAACTACTGATCACGGCAGATTATGTGCTCACTCCCAGAAATTGTAACTAAGATTCGTTCAGCAATGTTCCTATATAAATCACAGGTTGGATCTATACAAGTACCTAAACAGACGTCTGCAACAACAAGGATTATCTAGCTGTCCTAGCAGACTCCATTATCTCCTGAGACAGACGGATGCCTACTACGATGATGAGAATGACAAAACACGAAGATGATGCCGAAGTAAGATAGCATCCCAATTCATGTCAGTTGTCCAGTATTAGGCGGGGGGGGGGGGAAAGACATGGTACAAAACATTAAAGTTTAAAACTTCAGGAAATATTGATAATATAAGAATACTAGAAGAAGATAGTCAGTTAAGTGCCATACGTGATACAGGCTTGGGCAATCATGTTTCGAAAGAGACATGATTGACAGGGTAGATGATTTTCTATCCTGCTCTTTAAACTATAGCTGAAGGTAGCAGAGATGGATTGTATTAATAAGTAGTAATTAGTGGGAGATCAGTTTATTATTTAATAGCAATAGAAAACTGATCCCCCACTTTTTATCCAGTAAAAGCATTACTTTTTTCTAACTATTATCTTCAGTTAGTCTGTTAAGTGCCATACGTGATGCATGCTTAGGCGATCATATCTCTTTCGAGACATGACTGACGGCAGAAGATTATGCCACAGTAGGTTGCCATTGCTTTCTGCGGTAGACAGTTTGCCAGCCCAGGCTATAGAACCCAATTTGTCCTGTTATTTAAACCATAACAGTAGGGAAGAAACTGATTGATACTTTTCCCAAGGGTATTTGTGCGTAAGTAAATGCAAGAATTTGAACTGGAATTCGAACTCGGCTCCACGATTTTCTCGTTCCAAGCCGATATCCACTGTACCACAATTCAGCGCAAAAGTTCGAGAGAAATTTCAGTGAAATGAAGTGTTCATACCTATGAATGTCTAAAACAATTCATTCATAGCAAACCGAAAAGCCAAAAGTAGAATTGACAGCAAAAGAGAACATTGCAGTTAAGTCGATATTAAAAAAAAGTATTTTGGTTATAATTAATTTATTAAAACAATCATATTGTTTAGAATACGCTAATATATTTGTTAGTTACAGAACATTTTAATAAGTTGTATTAAGAAAGAAAACGTTCGTACTTTAGGGACAAAAGGTAAAACTGGACTGAAGGTACAAGTCGAAGATTTTCGATGGTGACATACGAATTGACTAAGAAGTACAGGTGTAAATACTATTAATCAGTTCAATTATTTGATCATTTTTAACGGTTTCTCACGTCATTATTCTTTCTATATAGGGTGTTTTAAAAGTCTGTCACATTCTAACAACGCTTATACCATGAGCTACAAATGGTAATATGACTGAACCAGACCCTTTAAAAGCTAAAGGTGTCAATATTTTTTCTGTTCAAATTCAGAAATGTGATGGATCCCGGGAATGGGAACCGCACAAAATAAAGGAACAAACAAACAGAAGTCGAGGTAGAAAAATAAGTATATTAAACGTAAAGATACAAACTTGAACGCAGGTTAGTAATCCAGAAATACCATTAGTAGGAAGTACATACACAAGTCTCTGAAGTGAAGTCGTAGTATGTTTAGTAAGTCCACGACGGAAGCTGACGGGTGCTGTGTGATAATATTCTGACTGAGTGGAGAGCCGAGCTACTATGAACTACTGACACTGTATTCTCTGTGAAACCACGGTATCTTTCGGTATCGTTCGGTACCTGATGTTATCTGACGGATCACTCGGATCAGACTATCTCATTATGGCAGTTGTATATGTATACTCTAGAAGAGTCTATTTTCATGGAAAAGGAGAGATCCCACAACAAGAAAATAAGCGCAAATTAATTAAATTTTATTTCATTTTTTGACGTTTTTCATGCTCAGTAATGTCATTCACAAAACAAGAGAAGCCATTTTGCGTCACACCCATTCACAGTTATATCAACTAAACCCAGGCAACAATTCTACTTCATCAGCTTCTTTTCTCGCACTTTCCGCCTGTTACTGACACTGTATTCTCTGTGAAACCACGGTATCTTTCGGTATCGTTCGGTACCTGATGTTATCTGACGGATCACTCGGATCAGACTATCTCATTATGGCAGTTGTATATGTATACTCTAGAAGAGTCTATTTTCATGGAAAAGGAGAGATCCCACAACAAGAAAATAAGCGCAAATTAATTAAATTTTATTTCATTTTTTGACGTTTTTCATGCTCAGTAATGTCATTCACAAAACAAGAGAAGCCATTTTGCGTCACACCCATTCACAGTTATATCAACTAAACCCAGGCAACAATTCTACTTCATCAGCTTCTTTTCTCGCACTTTCCGCCTGTGGAACTCACTTCCATACTCTTGCTTTCCTGGCGGCTACAACCTCCAGGAATTTAAATGCAATGTCAATACCCAACTCTAAACCACTTGACTCTAGTTCTTTCTTCACCACCCTGTATATCCTTTCCTTGCTCTCCACCTTTGCAACTGTCATCACACCTGTATTCCCATCCTTCTCTTACTCCTTTCTAACTGCTTCGTCTTCCTCTTCACTTTCTTGTACCTAATCTTTTTACTCTTATGTAGCCCCCTGCACATCAGTGGAGTTACCGCCTTGCTTGGGGTGATATGATTAAAAAAAATTAAGAATGAGGGTGTTTATATCCGGCAAAGAGATCAGGACGCTCCTCAAATTCAGATGATATGACTAAGTCCAGCAAGGCTTCCATCGCATCTCCCAGAAATCTGTTATAATAGCCAATCGAGAACTAAAGCTCCCATCAAACACTGTTTTAATGAAGGTTGTTTCAAACGGGGATGCTTCCAGGTCCTTTCATACGAACGCGGTTGTCTCTCGAGGCTCTATTAAAGACCTTAAACTTTTCCTGATCTTCATCAATGATCTTCCTAATGTGATCAGTTTCCAAGTAAGCATCTATGCAAATGACACCACCATTTACTCCCTCCTCAGGAAGAAATCTGCCAGGGCTGACAAAGTAAATCTGGCTGTTGTCCTCACAAAAGGACCTCCAACCTGTGATTGAATAGGGGTAGGAAATGGTTTGTAAATTTTAATCCCTCCAAAACAAAGCTGGTCGCATTTAACCCCCATAGAGAAACTTTCTTGCCTACCATCAGAATGGATAACGCTAGTTTCCTACAAAAAACACACTTCGCCTCCTCTCTCAAATGGAAGTACCACATCAAATCCATATTTGTATCTACTGCTAGGAAGGTTAGGTCACTGTGTTGGGCTAGGAAATTTTTCTCATTTTGCACATTTATAAATCTACCATTCATACATTCATTGAATACTGTTACCATATATGGTTTGGTGCTCCTGTTTTTCATCTTGAGGTTTTCGAGAAAATCCAAAGGAGGATATGCAATATAATTGATCCTGATTTAGCAGCTCACTTTTAGTCACTTTCTCACTGGTTCTCACTGGCATGGAACCACCTCTTAATTGCTGTTGTTCCCAGGTCCACTCTGACCCGGAGTGGTAGCACCTGTTAGGATCCCAGCTATGGGTAAATAGTTAACCCTTAATGTGCAGTCAAAACACTATGAAAGTATATAAATAGACTTTTATAGAAATACATACATTCTTGAAAGAAAAATATTACCAATAATAGATTTTTAAAGAAAAAAAAATTATTAACATAACACATTTTTGAAGGGGGGAAAAAATTACTTTTAACAAAACATTTTTGATACAAAACTAGAAGATATTTTCAGTTTTCTAAAAAAAGAATAAAAACAAAGAATTTTCATTAAAATCTGACTAAATCAACCTTTCCCCCATAATTGAACATTATGAAATAAAAATACCTTAAAACCCCACCTTTTTGGCATTAAATAACCCACAGAGGTTGATATGTCGTTAAATAAAACTCAAACTCAAACAGTCTTCCTGATGTAATCAGTTCCCAAGTAGGCATCTATGCAGATGACACTACCATTTACACCCGTCTCAATAAGAAATCTGCCAGGGCTGACAAAGTAAATCTGGCTGTTGTCCTCACTAAAGGACCTCCAACCTGTGATTGAATAGGGGTAGGAAATGGTTTGTAAATTTTAATCCCTCCAAAACAAAGCTGGTCGCATTTAACCCCCATAGAGAAACTTTCTTGCCTACCATCAGAATGGATAACGCTAGTTTCCTACAAAAAACACACTTCGCCTCCTCTCTCAAATGGAAGTACCACATCAAATCCATATTTGTATCTACTGCTAGGAAGGTTAGGTCACTGCGTTGGGCTAGGAAATTTTTCTCATTTTGCACATTTATAAATCTACCATTCATACATTCATTGAATACTGTTGCCATATCTGGTTTGGTGCTCCTGTTTTTCATCTTGAGGTTTTCGAGAAAATAATTGTATTCAGCAATTAGTTACACCCAAAATGTTTCTCTCTCTCTCTTACAAGCATACTTCACTGCATGTATAATTATTCAACTACTAATTAGTACAGACATCATATTTCATTTGTTTCAGAAACTCTTCCAGTATGAACATTGAACATTGATACATTTTCTTCAACATCCAAGAGAGAACTTTCTCCGCTATATCTTGCATGCATAAATTAACCAATCCTGTAACTATGTTTAATACATTGTTGTTATTCTTGTTGCATTGCGCTCTGAGTTATTTTATTATATGTTTTATGTGGTGGATTGAACAACCAGACTACTTTATAATAGTGACTCCACTTTCAAATTACTACCACGACATTCGATCTACAACAGATGGTAACACGTTGTCCAGTCCACAACAATACCACCATTTACACCCACCTCAATAAGAAATCTGCCAAGGCTGACAAAGTAAACCTAGATGCTGCTCTTGGAATGAACCTCCAATCTATGATGGCATGGAGTAAGAAATAGCTCGTAAATTTTGGTACTTCCAAAAGGAAGCTGCTCTCTTTTAACCACCATAGAGAAACTTTCGTACCTTCCATCATTATGAATCATGCTAGTGTTCCATAATGCAATACACTGTGTCTCTTCGGCCTCACACTTTCAGTCGACCTCAAATAAAACGACTACATTAAATCAATAGCTATATTTACTGCTAGGAAGGTTGGCTAGAAAGGTTTGATCACTGTGTCGTGCTAGTGTTGTGTCGCCAAGTATAAATGAATAACTCAACAACAGAATCAGAATATAAGTTGTATTCCGCGGAAAAGACGGTTAGTATGTACAGAAGTGATTAGTAATATTTACAATAGGAAGATACAAGAGTCCAATCCGTCGTAAGACGTGTGTATAAGTGATTACTTCCGGTACGCCACCGGAAGTGTGACTAACTCTTCACTGACTCGCACTGACTCTTCAGTAACTCATTAGAGACTCTCAAGTGACTCTCTACGACTCATTATTTAGTCGTCCCTCCCAGTAAGGGCAACATATGACACATGGTCAGTTTATATCTGGGATTTCCGGGCTATATGGCCCGGCCAAAAAATGTCTGTCTATTTTTGCCCAGTCGTGCTTCTACCCTTCGGCGGAACCACGACTGGGTTAATGCTCTCTGCTTGGATGCAGAGAGCGCCCTCTACCCGAAGGCAGAGAGCTGACAGTGTCGTAGAGACGTCCAGCGACTCGGTACGACTCTCCTTGTAGAGAATCCACCATTCCTATATACAGCAATGGGAACAGTCCATTTGTAGTCAAATAGGAGCGGCGCCCTAACAGCTAGGAAGTTTTTTTTTCAATATTGCACATTTATAAATCAAACATTAGTTTGTGCATTGAATACTGTTGTCATATCTGGTCGGGTGCTCGTGCTATTCATCTCAGGGGTTTTCAACAAAATCTAAAGAAGGATCTGCAGTGTAATCAATACCGATTTGGCAACTCGACTTCAGGCTCCTCTCTATCTTTTCTACAAATATTTTCAAAGCTTCTGTTCTGATGAACTTCTCTCCCTGCTGCCCCGACCACTTACTCGTGCTACTAGATTGGCAACTAGGTCCCACCCTTTTACCGTCAAAAGAGTCAAATATAGCCACCACTTCTTCTATGACAGCTTCTTTTCTCGCCTGTGAAACTCCCTTTTGTATACTTGCTTCCCTGATAGATACAATCTCCAAAAGTTTAAGTTCAAAGTCAATTGCCATCTTCTATCCCTTTGATTCCCATCTTTCTCTTATCCTTTCTTCGGCATCCCCTGTACCTTGTTCTTTCTTTCTCCCTCTTTCTCTCTCTCTCTCTCTCTCTCTTTCCGCTTCCTTCTCACTGTAACCCCCTGTGCACCAGTGGCAGTACTGCCTTGCTTGGGGTGAAACGGTTATAAGAAAAATTAAATGTAGAATATTTACATCTCCCCAATTTCACTCACAGGCTTCGGACAATCTTTGATATCATTTTCAGTTTTTGAACTACTTGAAAAATTAATCATGGTGATATTTTAACTCAGGTATGATGGTGAAAAGGTAATGTTCTAATGACGTGGTTACATCCAAAATAACGATTCCATATCTTATTGGAATTATCCGTTGCTATAACAATATTCAACATATCATACACAACATCAAGATCATATTTGTTATTCTGATAGTCATCACCACTATCGCCATAATAAAGAATAGAATCTTTATAACCAGTGACGTCATCATCATATCTCATTTCCTTCTCTCTCTGATATTCTTAACTCATTGTAATGTTGATCATCGTCCCCATTATTTTTATTACTATTATTAATCCTATGTTTTCCTTATCTGCTTATCTAAAGGATAATTGGTGCAGTGACAGGTTACAATGAATGGTTTGCGTCTGGGTTGGTGTTAGGGCTGCAAGGTTACCAAACGGCTGCCCAGTGCAACGACGGTAACACAATACCCTCTGTCTGGCCCAGTTTCGTTGGCTTCTTTTCGACGTCCACGCTATTCTTTACCAATCTTTCGTTTCCGCTTGCTTATTTCTTTTAGTCAATCATTTTTACTTACCAAAACACCGCCAACTCTTTTTTCCCACTCTCACAGGCTATGCAGATATAGCTCAATGATAAATACAAAAGACTGAAACATATGAGATCTTAAGTTCTGAAGTTAATAATTTGCCACTAAATCAGTAAGCCATTTTAAAAATGCTTACATTCATGCACATTCATCTAATTTGTAAGTTTTGTTAAATAATGTTTAATGTTCTGATGTGCAGGGGGCTACATAAGAGTAAAAAGTTTAGATAGGCGGAGAGTAAAGAGAAAGAGTAACCAGTTAGAAAGGAACAAGAGAAGGATGGGAATACAGGTGTGATGACAGTTGCAAAAGTGGAGAGAAAGGAAAAGATATACAGCGTGGTGTAAAAAGAACTAGGGTCAAGTGCTTAAGAGATGTGTACTGACATTGCATTTAAATTCCTGGAGGTTGTAGCCCTCAAGGAAGCAAGAATATGGAAGCGAGATCCACAGGCGGAAAGTGCGAGAAAAGAAGCTGCAGGTGTAGAATTGTCGTCTGCATTTGGTTGATCAAATGTGAATGGGTGAGACCCAGTTGCCAGTCTGGTTGCACGAGTAAACACCAGTCACCAGTGATTTAAGTTCGTTGGAGCAGGAGCCATAAAAGTATTTATAGAACAGACAAAGAGAAGCCACATCCCGTCGGTGAGAAAGTGGCTGGAGTCGAGCCGCCAAGTCGGTACCAATCACATTACTGATTCTCCTTTGGAGCCTATCAAAAACACTGAAAAGAACGTCTGCGCCTGATCATATATGATAGCAGTACTCCAGGCACAGATGGATGGGTGATATGTATATATGCAGGATGGATTCAGGCGGAAAAAATCATTCTGGCCTATTCCATTTTTACGATTTTTGAATAAGATTTACACTCTTCTCAAACTTTTGGATAAACTAACCGTAGTTCAGATTTTTTCTGTTTTGTTCAATTAGGTTCGACAGTCTCAGTCATTAACTGAGTGTTGTCAGTATGGTAGATACGATTTTGTTTGCCACATCTCGATTTTCTTTGACTGTGCTGGAATGGGAATTAGTCCAAATTGGTGTAATGTGTAACAGTTAAAGCAAGTGAAGACCACCCTGTAAAAGCATATATCAATTATTTATACGTATTCTCAAAATCTGTACGTATTATTTAAACGTATTTTCATCAACTTGTTATTTAAACATATTGTTATCATCTTGTTATTTATACATATTGTTATTGCTATTAAAACGTATTGATATCATATTGTTATTTATATAGCCTCCCAGAGAGTAAAATACTACGCCTCGTTGGCCTTACACTCTCGGCGGACCTCAAATGGAATGACTATATTGAATCCATTGCCAAATCTGCTGCTATGAAAATCGGCTCCCTGCGCAGGGCCCGGAAATTTTTCCCACCTGAAACTATTCTGCACATATACAAATCTACCATCCGCCCGTGCATTGAATATTGCTGCCATATCTGGTCGGGTGCCCCTGCTGCTCTCCTTGGGCTTCTTGACAAAATACAAAGGAGGATCTGTAACGTGGTTGATACTGACTTGGCAGACCGGCTGCAGCCGCTCTCATACCGGCGTGATGTAGCTTCCCTGTGCCTCTTCTACAAGTACTTTCATGGCTTCTGCTCCGATGAGCTTAGATCACTGGTGCCGCCTAAGCACGAATTTACACGAGATACTAGATTAGCAACTAGGTCCCACCCTTTTACAGTTAAACAAATAAGATGTAACCGTAAATTCTACTCCAACAGCTTCTTTTCTCGCGCTTCCCGCCTGTGGAACTCCCTTCCACAAGTCTGCTTTCCCGACAGTTACAATCTCTAGGTGTTTAAATGTAGGGTCAATAGACACCTCCTATCACACTAACTCCCAACTATTCTCACAACACTCTCATCTACCCAACCCTCATTCTCGGTATCCTCACCCGCCTATCACACACCCTCTGTTATTTCCTGTATTTAATCAGCCTTTCTCCACTCTACGTAGCCCCCTGCACAGTAGTGGCAGTGACATGCCTTGCTCGGGGTGAAACGCTTATAAAAAAAAAATACGTATTGTTATTATCTTGTTATTTATACGTATTTTTATCATGTTGTTATTTATATATATTGTTATTATCTTGTTATTTATACGTATTTTTATCATCTTTTTATTTTTACATATTGTTATTGCCATTTATACGTATTGTTATCATATTGTTATTTATAAGTATTGTTATTGTTATTTATACGTATTTTTATCATGTTCTTATTTAAATTATTGTTATTTTCTTGTTATTTATACATATTGTTATTGCTATTTATACGTATCGTTATTTACACCTATTGTTATTGTCTTGTATTTATACCGACTGTTATTATCTTGTACGCATATTTAACATTTTGTATACAATTCAACATAACAAATCCTACGATGGATTCTATTTAATAAAGTTGTTTTATATAACGTGTGTATTCAAGGAACTTCAAATAACTATATTTCTTTTATACCAAAAGAATAAAATGCTGCACTTGATACAAAATTCGCCATCAAATATGATAATCACTTCACATATCATCACATCACTTTCGAGACATGATCTCTCAAGCGTGTATCGTGTACGGCACGTAACTGACTGACTGACTTATATCTACAAAGTAGACAATTTAAAGAATAAAACATAAAGAAAATTTCACAGTAATAAATAAAGATGGTTTCAGTCAGTGAGTTAAGTGCCATACGAGATACACGCTTGGGCGATCATGTCTCGAAAGCGACATGGCTGACTGGGCAGAAGATTATCCCGCAGTAGGTTGCCATTGCTTTCTGCGGTAGACTGGTTGCCGACCAAGGCTATAGAACCTAATCTGTCCTGTTATTTGACTCATAGCTAGAGGGAGAAGCGATGTATTATATTATTATGTAGTTATTAGTGGGGGATCAGTTTATTACTTCATAACAATAGAAAACAGATCCCCCACTTTATGACCAGTAGAAGCCTTAATCATGATTCCAAATATTATAGTCAGTCAGTGAGCTAAGTGCCATACGTGAAACACGCTTGGGCGATCATGTCTCGAAAGAGACATGGCTGGGCAGAAGATTATCCCGCAGTAGGTTGACATTGCTTTCTGCGGTAGACTGGTTGCCGGCCAAGGCTATAGAACCCAATCTGTCCTGCTATTTAACCCATAACTGGAAGAAAGAGACGGATTAATACCTTTCCCAAGGGTATTTGCGCGTAAGTGAATGCAATGAATTCGGCTAGAATTCGAAGTCGCCCCCCCCGCCGATTTCTCGTTCCGAGCCGATATGCAATGCTCCAAAACGCACACGGTTTAGTAACAAGAAAAGATAAGAAAGATTTTGAAACATTGAAGCAAAATGAGAAAATCATGTTTAATCTATTTGTAAACAATAATCAAATAGATATATTGTACAGAAAAGAACTAGTGTTTCATTTGTTTTGGATATCTTCGTTGACAGGGCATTGCTTTTTTTTCTTCATAAATGTACCAGGATGTGCGTCGTGATGCAGTGGATATTGGCTCGGGACGAGAAATGGGGAAGCTGAGTTCGAATTCCAGTCGAATTCCTTGCATTCACTTATACGCAAATACACTTGGGAAAGGTATTAATCCGTCTCTTCCCTCCAGTTATGGGTTAAATAATAGAACAGATTGTGTGCTGTAGCCTTGGTCGGCAACCAGTCTACTGTAGAAAGCAATGGCAACCTACCGCGGGATAAACTTCTGCCAAGTCAGTCATGTCTCTTTCGAGACATGATCGCCTAAAGCGTGTAGCACGTATGGCACTTAACTGACTGACCAGGAGCAGAAGGATCACAGTAAATGATCAATATGGTTTGAAGCGTAAGGATCTCCAATAATACGATTGCTGAAAGAGCACTTTCCCTTGTTTGAAATTAATTCTACTTTAGAAATTTTAATTATCATATTTGATGGCGAATTTTGTATCTAGTATAGCACTATATTCTATCCGTACAAATGAAATACAGACATTCCAAGTTACTGGAACACACACATTATATAGAATAACTGTATTAAATAGAAACCATCGTAGGATTTGTTATGTTGAATAATATACAAAATATTAAATATACGTTCAAGATAAAACTTGAGAGAATTTCATCAGTCATATTATGATGTTAGTAATTCCGAATGACATTAAAAAACTGTAAAACCAATTTAAAGTACACTGAAATATTTTTTCTTTTTTGCTGTGTTACTTTCTTTTAGTTATACTGATACTCAGAGAAACCCAAACGGAAAACAACGAATTTGTTCGCCTGAAGAGAGTCAATTTCAGACTCGAAACACGTGTAGCGCAAATCATGACAAATTAATACTCCATAACTTGTATAAATACCAAAACAATAAATATATATTTTAAAGAAAACGTTCACGGCTTCTCACACTTTTTATTTTATACTAATTACTCTCATTGGAACAACCCTATTCCTTTATTCGATATATATATATATATATATATATATATATATATATATATATATATAATGTGTGTGTGTGTGTGCGTCTGCATACATGTCTGTGTGCCTATATACGTACATATTTTATTTCATTTCGCATTTAAAACAAGTATTTTCATTGTTGTTACTATTACTCATCGTATTTTATTTGAAACTAGCAGTATAGCCCTGCGTTGCTCGGCTGTAATGAAAGCTTTAAAACTAATCCATGGTCCTGGAGCTCAGACTCTTTGGACGCTGACACGGAAGACTAAAAAGGAATAGTTGTTTCCAGTTAAAGCGAAACCGTAGACTAAAAGAAAAAAATGAATGGATGCAAGTCAAATTTTGATTTCCTGGTATCGATATCAAATAAGTTTTTTTCGTCGTAAACTGAATTTTGAAGGCTAAATAAGTCCTCTGAGTAAATGGTATCATGGCTGAGACTAAGAACTACAATTATACCTACTTAGAGCCAAACCCGAAGCAAGGACTAAAATAAAAGGGCTGAAAAAATACAGACATACAGGCAGATAAACAGACACACACACAAACATAATGCCTTTTATATATATATATATATATATATATAAATTACTTTTTTGCAATATTGTAAGAACTGCAACCTTGAAAGTTCTGAATATCGTTTCTTATGTCTTTGTCTATGAGTGTATGAAATTTGATTAAAATCGGACCACTCCTTCTATAACCCGATTTTTTCGATTATCGATTTTCGATATTCATCGGGGGTACCTTGGTGTAAATTTTCAAGAAAACCGGTTCAGCCGTTTTGGAGTCTATAGGTAACGGACACACACACGCACAGACAAAGTTCCGTTTATAAATAAGTTTAGATAGATTCTGTTGTTATTTTCGATATTATTTATGCTGTTATTTTCTATGGTTATTTTTACTTAAGCTAATATTTCTAATATAATTCTATTATTATGTCATTTTTCATCATATTTCGATTTCTGCTTTGATCTCACTACCAACCAAGTTTGCGGGGAGACCTAAGGCAGGTCGTGGCGTGTTGTTATGACTCCATTTCATGTTTTTCTATCTTCCCTATCACCCCTAGCATTACATAGATAAAGTTTTCCTTAGTGTGTGGGCTGTAATTAATAAGACAATTTTTTGTATATCTCTTAAGCTGGGGTTTCCAGGGAATCTTTCAATGTATTGTTTTGTTCCATTTTTTATCATTCCAAGTGCACCTACTATCACTGGCACAACTCTTGTTTTGAATTTCCACATTTTTTCTATTTCAATTTCCAGGTCTTTATATTTTGACAGTTTTTCAAATTCCTTGATTGCTATGTTACAATCCGCTGGACAAGCCATATCAATTAATAGACAAGTTTTCTCCTTCTGGTTTTTAACAATAATGTCTGGCCTGTTTGTTTCAATTTTTCTGTCTGTGTAGATGGTGTAATCCCATAGAATGGTGACATCTTCTATTTCTGTAACCGGTGCTGGGTGATGTTCATACCAGTGTTTGTTTACAGATTTTCCATAATTTTCCATAATGTTTGCACATTATTATAATGTGCAAGCATCATTATTATTATTATTATTATTATTATTATTATTATTATTATTATTATTATTATTATTATATCCCCTGTCATTTTTATCACTGTCTCTATTGTTATTTCTGCAATTTTTATTGCCATTATTTTTGCTATTTCTTTTTAACAAATGTTGGAATCAGTCATATTGGTCGCAGCACTTGCAGTTGTTTTTTTTTTTCTTAATAAAATATAAAAATATTATTTTTGTCATTGTTGCCGCTGGTGATGTTCTTTCTATTGCGACTGTTGGGGATCTCCCCTTTTTGCACATAAGAATGGATTCGCCTGGTGTGTCCATATAATCCTGCCTATACAGAGAACTGTTGTAGTAGCAGTATTTTTAAAGGAGAGTTGTACGGTCGCTTAGTTAGTCAGTAAGTTGGTGCATAGTAAGCTGGAGTTGTTAGGATATAGACTCATTACCCGGACATACTTCTTCACTACATGACTGTATATATTGATTTCTACTAACAGTATTTCTAGTATTCCTGAACCCGTGTTCCAATTTGTATATTTTCGTTCAATATAGCTTACATTTTCTATTTCCCTATCTGTTTTTGTTATTTATTATTTTGTGTGGTTTCTCAACCGGAATCCACAACAGCAACTATTTCAATCACAGAAAGTCTATGAGAAATAAAATTTGTCAGACTTTTCTAAGCTTTAATTTTTTATTTTAAAATAAAAATTGCAAATATTTTTCGGTGTACTTTCTTAAAATTAGTTACTTTTTCTATCTCCATATCTGTTTTTATTATTTATTATTTTGTGTGGTTTCTCAACAAGAATCCACAACAATAAGATATCTTTACCCTGGAAGTATACAATTATTGTCGTAGACCCGGTTAAGAGTCCAGCAAGAAATAATATAACAACAACCAAAATAGGAAATAACGAATATATATTAACAAAGCAAAATACAAATAGTTGGAACTCTGTTAGTAGAACGATAAATACAGGTTAGGAAGTAATACTATAATTTGGACTCGCAATGATTGATCGTATGGTAGCAGTCTTGTCTATCTCTGCCTATCGTTCTGTGTTATGCTGATCTCTCACTCTCTGAGCTCTATCTCTGTGATCTCGTGATCTCTCACTCTAATCTCTTGATTTTTCGATCTGCTCTCCTCTTATGAGGGGAAGTATACGTAGTTGTAGGAAGTGTTCAATCCGTTGTAATGGGTGATGCCACCATGACAATTATGTACAAAATATTTCGGCATTAAATGATCCGTAGCCGTTGATATGCCGCTAAACTAAATCATCGAACTATTATAATCATTAAAATTAGTTAAATGTGTTAATGTATTATCGGTTGTAAAAATCTGTAATTACTGAAATCACACAATGCTTATAATCACACAGTTTCTATGCCGGTTAACCTCCGTTTTTTTTAGGGTTTTCTTCACCAATCCCCAGTCTTTATTTGAACCCACCCAGAGTGCATATTTTCTTCAGTGGCGCCATTATCACACAGATTCCGTTTGTTAGCCACAAGACGTTAATCGTTGCGAAAAATAATTTGTCGCTCTTATTATCTTGTTTGAAACGCTGGCGACATTTCCTTTTAACTATTCCCTTTGGGAAAACCAATTTTACTTCCTTTGACAACGAAAACAGGCTCCCATGTGACGAAATTACATTTTCCTTTACCTTAATATTCATAGTTTCTTTTTCTTTTTTTCTTTTTTTTCGACTGTACAGTGTTTAATCAAAGATCTAGAAAAGTACTAAAATTGTAGATTTAACTATTTAAATAATAATTTAACTATTTAAATAATAATTTAACACAAGGTCATTAGTTTACTCTCGCCTCCAACAAAAATCTGGTGTAGGCGTCAAAGCTAAACTCGCAGCCGAGATTGAAAAAGACCTCCAATCCATATTGGACTGGGGTAAGAAATGGCTAGTAAATTTTAATGCTTCTAAAACGAAGCTACTGTCAATTAACCATCATCGACAATCTCACCTACCTCCCATTAGCATGGACCAGGCTTGCCTCCCAGAGAGTAAAACACTACGCCTCCTTTCAGCGGACCTCAAATGGAATGACTATATCGAATCCATTGCTAAATCCGCTGCTATGAAAGTCGGTTCTCTGTGTAGGGCCCGGAAGTTTTTTCCGTCTAAATCTATCCTGCACATTTACAAATCTACCATCCGCCCGTGCATTGAATACTGCTGCCATATCTGGTCGGGTGCCCCTGCTGTTCTCCTCGGGCTTCTCGATAAGGTTCAGAGGAGGGTCTGTAATGTGATAGATACCGACTTGGCAGACCGCCTGCAGTCTCTCTCCCACCGGCGAGACGTGGCTTCCCTGTGTCTCTTCTATAAATACTTTCACGGCTTCTGCTCCGATGAACTTAGATCACTGGTGCCCCCTAAATACGAATTTGCACGAGATACTAGATTAGCAACTAGATCCCACCCTTTTACAGTGAAACCGATAAAATTCAGCCGTAACTTCTACTCCAACAGTTTCTTTCCTCGCACTTCCCGACTGTGGAATTCTCTTCCAAACGATTGCTTCCCCGACGGCTACAATCTCCAGGAGTTTAAATGTAAGGTCAATACACACCTCCTAACACACTAACCTGCTCCCATTCTATCAAGCACTCTTCCCATCTGCCCGACCCTCATCCTCGCTATCCTTACTCATCTGTCATCTTTCTCCTGACATTCCCTATGTCTATCCACTCCTTCTCTTTACCTTCCCCTATGTAGCCCCATGCGCAATAGTGGCAGTAGAATGCCTTGCTTGGGGTGAGATGATTAAAAAAAAAAAAAAAAAGGAATATGAATAATATCATATCAATAAAAGAGCGTTAGACTTCAATTGAACATCGTTAGTAATCTCGTTAGTAATCTCGTTAGTAATCTCGTTAGTAATCTCGTTCTAAAATATATTGTTTAGGAATAAATAAACCAATATATTCTAAAGGATGTTACATTTAAGTGTTACTATTTCAGATTCTGACATGATTTTTAGTGATTTGATGCACATTATCCAAGCAGTTTCTTTTTTATTTTTATTTTTTTTTTTTTTTTTTTTTTTTTTTTACACAAAACGAGGAATCAGAAAACATTCAGTAAACTGTTATTATCACATTCACTGCCCTCAACCACATTTTTACTGCATCATTATTTCGCAATAATCTTCCGAGTAAAATGATGTAAACACGTTTTCTTTATGCGTTATCTGATGCACGCAACACTCTTTATCTTTCTAATTATGAATGAACATCACAAAACAAGGGTGTGCTCATACGCACACTAATAATTTAATGGTTTACCGCCAGACATAAAACGCAGAATTTTAAACCATTATTCCAAATAATAATAATAATAATAATAAAATGTAGCAAAACAACACATTGATAGAATCACTAGAAACCCCAGCTTCAGAGATATACTAAAAACGTTATTGTTAAGTACGGCCCACACACTAAAGAGAACTTTGTCTATGTAACACTAGGGATGTTAAGGAGATATGAAAAAAACATGAAATGGAGTCATAACAACACACCACGATCTGCATTAGGTCTTCCTGCAGATTTGGTAGGTTGTGCGACCATAGCAGAAATCTATTTATAATGAAAAATTACATATTAATAATGATAATAACTGAAGTGTATTAACGTTATCAACTTCGGATTTATTAGCACGTTCTGGATATTGGTGATGCAGAGGTTTGTTTTGTCAGCGTAGTTTCAACTGTTCAAGGGCTTTATCTTTGGCTTTCTTCATCATCTTTCTGCTGCAACGGTTGGTTCTTGGGTTCTGTTTTAGTTTTCTACAGAATCTAGTAAATCTGAATTTTCTTTGCATTTACTGCTTTCTTTCATTATTGAATATTTTTCTTTCTGTTTTCTTGTTTGTTGACTATATGTAGGGTCTGTAATGTGATAGATACCGACTTGGCAGACCGCCTGCAGTCTCTCTCCCACCGGCGAGACGTGGCTTCCCTGTGTCTCTTCTATAAATACTTTCACGGCTTCTGCTCCGATGAACTTAGATCACTGGTGCCCCCTAAATACGAATTTGCACGAGATACTAGATTAGCAACTAGATCCCACCCTTTTACAGTGAAACCGATAAAATGCAGCCGTAACTTCTACTCCAACAGTTTCTTTCCTCGCACTTCCCGACTGTGGAATTCTCTTCCAAACGATTGCTTCCCCGACGGCTACAATCTCCAGGAGTTTAAATGTAAAGTCAATACACACCTCCTAACACACTAACCTGCTCCCATTCTATCAAGCACTCTTCCCAGCTGCCCGACCCTCATCCTCGCTATCCTTACTCATCTGTCATCTTTCTCCTGACATTCCCTATGTCTATCCACTCCTTCTCTTTACCTTCCCCTATGTAGCCCCATGCGCAATAGTGGCAGTGGAATGCCTTGCTTGGGGTGAGATGATTAAAAAAAAAAAAAGGAATATGAATAATATCATATCAATAAAAGAGCGTTAGACTTCAATTGAACATCGTTAGTAATCTCGTTAATAATCTCGTTCTAAAATATATTGTTTAGGAATAAATAAACCAATATATTCTAAAGGATGTTACATTTAAGTGTTACTATTTCAGATTCTGACATGATTTTTAGTGATTTGATGCACATTATCCAAGCAGTTTTTTTTTATTTTTATTTTTTTTTTTTTATTTTTTATTTTTATTTTTTTTTACACAAAACGAGGAATCAGAAAACATTCAGTAAACTGTGATTATCACATTCACTGCCCTCAACCACATTTTTACTGCATCATTATTTCGCAATAATCTTCCGAGTAAAATGATGTAAACACGTTTTCTTTATGCGTTATCTGATGCACGCAACACTCTTTATCTTTCTAATTATGAATGAACATCACAAAACAAGGGTGTGCTCATACGCACACTAATAATTTAATGGTTTACCGCCAGACATAAAACGCAGAATTTTAAACCATTATTCCAAATAATAATAATAATAATAATAATAAAATGTAGCAAAACAACACATTGATAGAATCACTGGAAACCCCAGCTTCAGAGATATACAAAAAACGTTATTGTTAAGTACGGCCCACACACTAAAGAGAACTTTGTCTATGTAACACTAGGGATGTTAAGGAGATATGAAAAAAACATGAAATGGAGTCATAACAACACACCACGATCTGCATTAGGTCTTCCTGCAGATTTGGTAGGTTGTGCGACCATAGCAGAAATCTATTTATAATGAAAAATTACATATTAATAATGATAATAACTGAAGTGTATTAACGTTATCAACTTCGGATTTATTAGCACGTTCTGGATATTGGTGATGCAGAGGTTTGTTTTGTCAGCGTAGTTTCAACTGTTCAAGGGCTTTATCTTTGGCTTTCTTCATCATCTTTCTGCTGCAACGGTTGGTTCTTGGGTTCTGTTTTAGTTTTCTACAGAATCTAGTAAATCTGAATTTTCTTTGCATTTACTGCTTTCTTTCATTATTGAATATTTTTCTTTCTGTTTTCTTGTTTGTTGACTATATGTAGGGTCTGTAATGTGATAGATACCGACTTGGCAGACCGCCTGCAGTCTCTCTTCCATCGGCGAGACGTGGCTTCCCTGTGTCTCTTCTATAAATGCTTTCACGGCTTCTGCTCCGATGAACTTAGATCACTGGTGCCCCCTAAATACGAATTTGCACGAGATACTAGATTAGCAACTAGATCCCACCCTTTTACAGTGAAACCGATAAAATGCAGCCGTAACTTCTACTCCAACAGTTTCTTTCCTCGCACTTCCCGACTGTGGAATTCTCTTCCAAACGATTGCTTCCCCGACGGCTACAATCTCCAGGAGTTTAAATGTAAGGTCAATACACACCTCCTAACACACTAACCTGCTCCCATTCTATCAAGCACTCTTCCCATCTGCCCGACCCTCATCCTCGCTATCCTTACTCATCTGTCACCTTTCTCCTGACATTCCCTATGTCTATCCACTCCTTCTCTTTACCTTCCCCTATGTAGCCCCATGCGCAATAGTGGCAGTGGAATGCCTTGCTTGGGGTGAGATGATTAAAAAAAAAAATATGTAACACTTAGTACTTTGTTGTTTATATGTATGTTCTTCTTCTTCTATGTGCCCTGTCCCTTCAGGACGTAGGCGATCATGGCTCTCCACGTCTCCCTATCCCTTGTGGCTCATAGTATGTTTGTTCCTGTTCTGCCATCCACCTGATCAGACCCTGCAAATATGTTATCCGCTGCCTTCCTCTGTCTCTCCTTCCTTCTATCTGTCCAGTCAGTATCAGGTTCTCCAGGCTCTCCTTCCTCATTGCATGTCCCAGGAACTTCAGTTGTCTCTTCCTGATGCTCAGCATCAATTTCCTTTTGGTTGACATTCTTTCTAACACTTCGTCGTTGCTTGTATGCTCAGTCCACGATATCCGTAGCATCCTTCTGTAGAACCACATTTCACAGCCGTATTGAAGAACTGACATATGTATGTTAGTAAGCCAATAGTTGTTGACGTATATGACAATTCTATTTGTCTATATTTCTGAGATGAGGTAGTATTTACACTATTGTTCTCATCTCTGTTGCCATTTGTACGACATTTTGGCCGTTGTACGCTCCGGTCTTTGTCAGAAGCTAGGAATTTCAAACCGAACCCTTTATTACGATCAGTGGGGTATATTATTCTCATTCTTTGTTCAAAGCCTCTTTTGGTAGTCATAAGTTATCTTCCTCTATTCGAAAATTTTAAGTTACTTGTTCACCACTGCTGTAGCCTGGTATTGAACTCACAACTCATTTTGTCAAACCACTGAAACTAACCAACAGTATGAACCCTGGTAAAAATACTAGAGAAAAGCATTAACGTAAAAAAAAAATACTAAAGAAAACCATTAACATCAAAAAATTGCAAACAATGATTACTGAACATTAAGTTTATAAGTCCCAGAAATTCAGTTGTTCTTGTTAAGAACACATGGCTCAGTGAATACTGACGTTGGTTAGTTCCAGAGACTTGACCCAAAGAGTTGTGAGTTCAATACCAGGCTACAGCAGTGGTGAACAAGTAACTTACAGGATTAGAGGGAGATAATTCATGACTACCAAAAACGCCATTACAATGCAAGGAATGGAGTTCATATACCCCAGTGATTGTAATAAATGTTTGGTTCGAAATTCCTAGCACCTGACGAAGGCCGGAGCGTACAATTGCTGAAACGTCGTACAAATGGCAACTTAAATAGTGTAATAAGATTCTTTACAGTGTATGTATACACCAGCCTTTGGATGATGCGTCTTATGCCTAGAAAGAAGAATCTTAGAATACATTCGTCTGATGTCATTTAGAGTCCTGTTCAAGATGTTTAAATTATATTGAATCACTAGGGTAGCAACGTTATTAATGGCCAAAATTCTGTTCTGAGAATTAAAATAAAGTCTTTAAAGTTAGTCGTATTCTTCTGTAGTACTCTTTTTGCATTATTTATTTCATTTTCTTATGGTGAATTCCTTTACCCTCATTTACTTCTAGGTACTTATAAGCTTCTTCTTGCTCTAAATCTTTTATTGTTTCACCAGAGTCTAAGTTAATTGAAGACGTTTGTTGTAGCGACTCTCGAAAAATTGTGACTTTAGTACATCTATTCTTGAAGTTTTTTCCAGTGTCATCATAGAAACATTTTAGAGTTTGCAGAGGGTTTTTCAGCTCACTGTCATTCCTAGCATACAACTTTAAGTCATCCATGTAAAATAGATGGCTTATTTTCTTTTGAGCTATTTTATAACAACATTCCGCCCTGTTAAGTTGGCTGGTTAATGTTATTAGTGATTAAAAGAATAGTAAGGGACATATCTTGAAATATTACTCCGTTGATGTTTATTTCATCAGTCTTATAGGTTCCATTTATATGACTGAAGCGTTGTTTTCCATTTCGACATAAATTGTTTGATAAAATTGATTACAACGTGTGATACCTTGTATATATTTAGACTTTGAGATCCAGAAATGTAGTACACTATCGAATGCCTTACGATAATCTATCCAGGCAGTACAAAGATTTTTCTTTGAAATGAAGCAGTTTTCCAAGACCATCTTATTAATAAGTAATTGGTTTTTAAATCAGTAAGAGCCACGTTTGCATACTTTTTTGTTTAAGAGGTAGTATGCCATTTCTTTCCAAGAAGAAATATTTCTGTTTTGTTAGAGTAGGTGTCAATAGTTTGAAAACTGTAGGAAGACATGCAATTGGTCTGTGTTTTTTCGGAATATTTGGATCACCATTCTTGGGTAGTGAAAGGTAATTCTTTAGATTATCCATACCGAATAATTGGTAGGATCATTAAGCATTTATAGGAGTTCTTTGACTAGTTTTTATGTTGTGCTGTATTTAAATAATATAGCCAAATTTTAGGAATTGTATCTGTTCGTGCAGATTTCCAGCTCTGTGTGTTTGTGTGCGTGTTTTTGTTTTCAGTGCACATTCAAAACTCACTTCTGTTATTCCAGCCTATATTTGTTTTGGTTAATTTTTCATTTGTTCTATCTCTTGCATAATCGAATCTCTTTTTTTGTTATGTTCCTTAGGCCAAGCATATATATTTTCCCAGAACTGCATAACCTCTTCAGTTTTATTGTTTAGTCGGGATATTTTAAATTATTTCTATGCAAAATTTCTTCGCATAGTTTTGAAAAATCTTGTTCTGTCTGTAGAATCCTGATCTTTTTTCATAGCGTTTTATTCTTTGAGCCTTCAGTTGCATCGTTCGCTTTATTTCTTTATTTAGTTTATAGAACTTCATTTTCATTCTTAATATTGTATTTTCCTTCGACTCTTTTGCCTTTTCTAGTTCGTACATTTTTTTCTCTTTCCACTTCATTGAGTACTGATAATTCACTTCTTAAGTTGTTCAATTCCTTTCTCTATTTTACTTTTCCAAGGTGGATCTTCATGTCTGTAAAACTGCCTTTTTTTACTTTGATGTTTAATTTTTTGATTGCTGCCATTGCTGATGAATATATTGCTTCATTGAGACTTACATGTGGGTTTACTTCATCCAGAATTAATTTGAATGCTGCATTGTAGAGTTTAATAGTTTAGAGGTTATACTTTGTTGGTTGTAATTTTGGGACCTGTTCCCATTCTTCCATTTCAATATTTTGTGCCTGACTTATTCGCCTCATGATTTCATCTTTGGATTATTGTATACTATTCTTGTTTTTGGTAAAATAATTCGGTTCAATGTATTTTGGAGTCGTTTTATTATAGGCTTGTTAGCGATTAAGATCACGCCTTTTCAACTGTTCTAAACTTTCAGCATTATCTTCACAGTAATTGGTGTGTATCTCAGTTTCTTCACTATGATCTGTGGTTTGTGTGATGTTGGCATTTTTATGTCCATTTCTGGTTTTCTTTTCATGTTCTGTTGATTCACCTATTGTGGCTTCAGTTCTTTTTATTTCTTTAATTGCTTTCTTTAGCCGAGAGGATTTCATTTTCATTTTAAATATTGTATTTTCTTTCGACTCTTTTGCCTTTTCTAGTTCGTACATTTTTTCTCTTTCCACTTCATTGAGTACTGATAATTCACTTCTTAAGTTGTTCAATTCCTTTCTCTATTTTACTTTTCCAAGGTGGATCTTCATGTCTGTAAAACTGCCTTTTTTTATTTTGATGTTTAGTTTTTTGATTGCTGCCATTGCTGATGAATATATTGCTTCAGTGAGACTTACATGTGGGTTTACTTCATCCAGAATTAATTTGAATGCTGCATTATAGAGTTTAATAGTTTAGAGGTTATACTTTGTTGGTTGTAATTTTGGGACCTGTTCCCATTCTTCCATTTCAATATTTTGTGCCTGACTTATTCGCCTCATGATTTCATCTTTGGATTATTGTATACTATTCTTGTTTTTGGTAAAATAATTCGGTTCAATGTATTTTGGAGTCGTTTTATTATAGGCTTGTTAGCGATTAAGATCACGCCTTTTCAACTGTTCTAAACTTTCAGCATTATCTTCACAGTAATTGGTGTGTATCTCAGTTTCTTCACTATGATCTGTGGTTTGTGTGATGTTGGCATTTTTATGTCCATTTCTGGTTTTCTTTTCATGTTCTGTTGATTCACCTATTGTGGCTTCAGTTCTTTTTATTTCTTTAATTGCTTTCTTTAGCCGAGAGGATTTCATTTTCATTTTAAATATTGTATTTTCTTTCGACTCTTTTGCCTTTTCTAGTTCGTACATTTTTTCTCTTTCCACTTCATTGAGTACTGATAATTCACTTCTTAAGTTGTTCAATTCCTTTCTCTATTTTTCTTTTTCAAGGTGGATCTTCATGTCTGTAAAACTGCCTTTTTTACTTTGATGTTTAATTTTTTGTTTCTGCCATTGCTGATGAATATATTGCTTCAATGAAATTTATATGAATGTCTTCTTCATTCAGAATTAATTTGAGTGCTGCACTGAAGAGTTTAATACTTTTTAATTTATACATTGTTGGTTGCAATTTTAGGAGTTCTTCTCTTTCCTACCTTTCAATATTTTATGTCTGACTTGTATGGCTCATGATTTCTTTTTTGGCTTCCTGTATACTATTCTTGTTTTCCTTAAAATCATTCTGTTTAATGTGCTTTGAACTCGTTTGATTGCCGTTTTGTGCCCGACTAAGATCATACCTTTCCAACACTTAAAATTTCAATATTATCTTCACAGTGATTCGTGTGTATCTCAGTTTCTTCATTAAGATATGTGGTTTGTGTGATGTTATTACTTTTTATTTCCGGTACCGGTTCCCTTTCATGTTTTGTTGATTCGCCTATTGTTAGGGCGCCGCTCCTATTTGATTACAAATGGACTTTTCCCATTGCTATATATAGCAATGGTGGATTTTCTACAGGAGAGTCGTCCAGAGTCACTAGACTGACGACTCTACGACACTGTCAGCACTCTGCCTTCGGGTAGAGGGCGCTCTCTGCTTCCGAGCAGAGAGCAATAACCCAGTCGTGGTTCCGCCGAAGAGTAGAACCACGAATGGGTAAAAATAGACAGACATTTTTTGGCCCGGCTATATGGCCGGGAATACCCACTATAAAATGACCATGTGTCACATCCGGCCTTGCGTGGGAAGGCTAGTAAATACAGTCGTCCAGAGTCACTAGACTGACGACTCTACGACACTGTCAGCACTCTGCCTTCGGGCGGGGGGCGCTCTCTGCTTCCGAGCAGAGAGCAGTAACCCAGTCGTGGTTCCGTCGAAGGGTAGAGACACGACTGGGCAAAAATAGACAGATATTTTTTTTGGCTCGGCTATATGGCCGGGAATACCCACTATAAAATGACCATGTGTCACATCCAGCCTTGCGTGGGAAGGCTAGTAAATACAGTCGTACCGAGTCACTAGACTGACGACTCTATGACACTGTCAGCCCTCTGCCTTCGAGTAGAGGGCGCTCTCTGCTTCCGAGCAGAGAGCAATAACCCAGTCGTGGTTCCGCCGAAGAGTAGAAGCACGACTGGGCAAAAATAGACAGATATTTTTTGGCCCAGCTATATGGCCGGGAATACCCACTATAAAATGACCATGTGTCACATCCAGCCTACGTGGGAAGGCTAGTAAATGCAGTCGTACCGAGTCACTAGACTGACGACTCTACGACACTGTCAGCCCTCTGCCTTCGGGTAGGGGGCGCTCTCTGCTTCCGAGCAGAGAGCATTAACCCAGTCGTGGTTCCGCCGAAGGGTAGAGGCACGACTGGGCAAAAATAGACAGACATTTTTTGGCCGGGCCATATAGCCCGGAAATCCCAGATATAAACTGACCATGTGTCATATGTTGCCCTTACTGGGAGGGACGACTAAATAATGAGTCGTAGAGTGTCACTTGAGAGTCTCTAATGAGTTACTGAAAAGTCAGTGCGAGTCAGTGAAGAGTTAGTCACACTTCCGGTGGCGTACCGGAAGTAATCACTTATACACACGTCTTACGACGGATTGGACTCTTGTATCTTTCCTATTGTAAATATTGCTAATCACGTCTGTACATAATAACCGTCTTTCCGCGTAATACAACTTATATTCTGATTCTGTTGTTGAGTTATTCATTTATACTTGGCGAAATAACACCTATGCTGGTTGCGTTTCGGCTTTTGTCAATCGGTAATTTCTCTTGATGTACCTTCTTACATTAACTATTTCATTTCCGTCAGTGTATATTCTAATTATTTCTTCAACCTTTTCTAGTCAAATGTCATATGTTTGGTGAGAGATGCTTTTCTGAGTTTTGTGTAACCCTTCATGGAATGCAGTCATAACGACTTTGTACTCCTCACGAGACTATTTTATTTTTGATTTCTTAAAATGTACGGTATTCTAGCAGTAGAATTTGCAGGGGCATTACCCTGCTTGTGGGGATCTGAAAATTCATTCATTGTGTAGGAGTTTGTTTTTATGACAAATTTTTAGACCACTAGTTTCCCTTCTGAGAGACGGGATCTGTTTATCTACTGGAAGAGCCATTCTGGGCTAATTGTTTCTATTTTTACTTCTCATATTATTCCAAGGAGTGAGGCACGAATTCATAAGTCTACCAAAAGTTTCATAAGTCTACCCTGCACGATTAGTAACGGTCTTTTACAAACAGGATTCCGTGGCCTGTAATGGATCTTTAGCCATTATAATGATTAATATTATTATGTCATTTTCATCATAATTCGATTTCTGCTTCCGTTACACTATTTACCATGTCTGCGAGAAGACCTAAGGCAGGTAGTGGCATGTTGTTATGTCTAATTTTCATTACATGTTTTTCTAAAGTCCATAACATCACTAGCGTTACATGGACAAGGCTTTTCTTAGTGTGTGGGCTGGACTTATATATAATTTTCTGTATATCTCTTGAGCTGGGGTTTCCAGGGATTCTTTCTATGTGTTGTTTGTTTGCTTTTTATATCATTCCAAAAAACACTTATTATTATTATTATTATTATTATTATTATTATTATTATTATTATTATTATGTCATTTTTCATTGTAAATCGATTTCTGCTATGGTCGCACTACCTACCAAGTCTGCAGGAAGACCTAAGGCAGGTTGTGGTGTGTTGTTATGGCTCCATTTCATGTTAACATCCCTAGCGTTACATAGACAAAGCTCTCCTTAGTGTGTGGGCTGTACTTAATAAAACAATTTTCTGTATATCTCTTAAGCAGGAGTTTCCAGGGATTCTTCAATGTGTTGTTTGTTCCATTTTATATCATTCCAAGTGCACCTACTATCACTGGTACGATCCTTGTTTTCAATTTCCACATTTTTTCTATTTTAATTTCCAGATCTTTATATTTTGTCAGTTTATTTAATTCCTGGGTTGCTATGTTGCAATCCGCTGGACAAGCCATATCAATTAATAAACATGTTTATTATTATTATTATTATTATTATTATGTCATTATGTTAAATCAAAGACGGCTCTTATGACTTAATATGCATCGCTCATTCATTAAAAACGAATTGGAGCACCCTGGCTGCTGGGCGCGTAAAATGATATGCGCTAAAAAAGACTGCCTTCTTCCACCGAAAGCCCCGTGGCCCAGGGGTAGAGTCGCCGACTGACGCCAATTCGGTCGGGTTTTGAGCCTGGGTTAGGGAGCAATCGGAGTCTAACCGTAATGATGAGCTGTGATACAGCGAAACAGATCTGTCTACGGATGACAATATATATATAGGTATAGTTGTCAGTCCGTAAACGGTGAGGATAATCCAACAAGATTTCCTTAATATAAATTATTAATAGATAAATCCATATAGAGAGCTCGATGGGTGTTAACCAGAGCGATATGAAGTTTATAAAGGAAAACTCAACACGTCATATTAGTTATAAACTATAGTTCATTTCAATGAGCTTAATTAGCTCATATCATCAGACTCTTTTACAATATTTCCTCCATCTTGCATAAAATTTCTTCCGGAATTAACGTTTTCTTAAAATGAAGAGGAGACGTAATAGAAATAATAATAATAATAAACATAAGATTAAAACAAATAAATAAATGACAATAAATGTAAGATTAAGGAGAAAGGAAAGAAGAGAGATAGACCAGTTCCAAATATGGGTAGTATCCGTTTGAAGTTATTTTGACCGCCTAAGATGGCATGACCTCTGAAAAAACCTATTCCCTTGACTTTAGGCGTCTATTTGACCCCATCAGGTCAACGCACTTACTTATACTAACTTTTATCCACATATACCTATGTGTACATTCCACATATACTTACCCTTTCCTTTTAAGAAAACGTCAATTCCGGCAGAAATTTTATGCCAGATGGAGGAAATATTGTAAAAGAGTCTGATGATATGAGCTAATTAAGCTCATTGAAATGAACTATAGTTTATAACTAATATGACGTGTTGAGTTTTCCTTTATAAACTTTATATATATATATATATATATATATATATATATATATATATATACGCATCCCACCCCAACCTGTTCACCTAAGAAATCCTAAAAGATAGTCTAGTCACAAGAGATATATATAAATAAAACTTACTCCCCACACCAAAATTCTACAGGTCAATGAGCAACACTTGTTCCCTTACCACTACACCCCAACCACATACACAATTGACTAGATATAAGAATAGAAATTTAAAATTTAAAATTTAATGGAAAAAACGGTTTCCATACTATGATCTAATTAATAATTAAAAATTAAAAAATAATAGAAAAAATATATTCTCTAAATATACAAGCTTACATTAATTATAAACATTCTGTTTAAATAAAAATATCCGACACCAACCACTACCGGCTCTTCTAAGAAATCCATAAAGATATAGTCTAGTCACTAGATAATAAAAACTTACAAGGTTAAATCTGTCTAGAAATCGAAGACTCTCATTAATCAACCACTTATAAAACACCGTCCCCAAAACTTCCAACGGTCAGAGACTTATTCTCGTATCACTAACCAACCCCCCAACACCTCTAACAAAACTAAATAAATATAAGGAAAGAGGATTTCCATTACTTTACACACCGCCTGATGAGACATTGAAATTTCAATGTCGAAACAAACGTACCTTTGAAGTGGATATATATAAAATAATTATGTACATGTTCTACAATATAATTTTTAATAAATATTCACAGCTCTATATATATTATATATCGAGCACTGTTTTAAATTAATGTTTCAGACTTTGTAAGAATCGTTCTTCGTTCTGTATTCACTTATATATATATATATATATATATATATATATATATATATATATATATGTATATATATGTATATATGTGTATATATATATATATGTGTATATATGTATATATGTGTATATATGTATATATGTGTATATATGTATATATATATGTAATATATGTATATATGTATATATATATGTATATATATGTATATATGTTAAATTAAAACGTACAGCAATAAATATCCCGTTAAGTAGCACAGATGTAGTTGTCAGTTGCCTGATCGTGACCAACTGACCATATCCTCAAGTGTCTAAAGCCCTGCGTATGCCTATTAATGCACAGGAGAAATAAGAGAACGTCCTGGCCTCGTGGCGAGAGGACTGTTTTGTTTTTAAGTTTGAAAGATGATACATCTAAACAAAGTAGGGTACCCAACCTGAAGGTATTTCTAAATGGATTCCAAGTGCTACATTTATCAACATTTGTCATCGTCTCGAGCGCATTTGTCCGTAATGCATATGTCTGCCAAACATTTTTCAAATGCAAGGTCATGATGGATTTTACTGGTCTTCATTTATTTAAACCTTTGCGTCACTCTGTTTGAATCCTGCTATCTTCTTATTTATAATATTTTTTCAGTCAAGGCGAGAAAACCACAAAGACGCAACGGGGCCACTTCCAGTGGGGAAATAAAATGAAAATGAAAAACAATGAAAAAGAGGGAAAGAGAATGAAAATTGTAAGGAACCAGAAATCCAATACTAAACACGGAAACAATGTATAAAACTCTACTCCTGTTCAAAATACCAGGAAGGAGAGTGAACCGAGCAATAAGTGAAACTATCTCAGTCAGTTAAATGCAATACGTGAAAAAACCTTTAAAGGTCATGTTAGAAAAGAGACATTACTGACTGGGCAGAGGTTATCATTTCTTCCTGCGGTGGCTGCTTGCTAACCAAGGTTACAGAACCCAGTATATCCTGCTATTTAACCCATAGATAAAGAAACGACGGATTCCAAAGTGTATTTGCGCGTAAGTGAATGCAACGAACTCAACTGGAATTCGAACTCGGTGCTCCGATTTCTCATTCGGTGTCGATATCTACTGCACCGCAACGCACATCCAAAAGAACCTACCTACATTTTTTTAATGCTCATCGATTCGTATTATAAAAACTCTTTCACCTAAAAATCACAGAAACAATGAAGCATTTGCTAACAAGGAACATGTATCTTCAAATCGCATTGCTCATTTGCCTATAAACAACCTGAATAAATGCTAATTATAAACTTACTAGCTTGCCTTGGTTCCCGTAAGCAGATGTATGAGCATGAAATTGTAGTAATCTTCATTCATTTCTGTGTGTATAGATACAGTAGCGGCCATAATATAAGGAACAGAAACAACAAAGACATAAATATATATTTTTTTAATCATATCACCCCGAGCAAGGCGGTAACGCCACTGATGTGCAGGGGGCTATGTAAGAGTGAAAAGATTGGAGAAGAGAAAGCCGGAAACCACATCCTAAACAGGGAACAAGGGATGAGCCTCTACAACTGTTCAATAGATGTGGGTGGAGTGTGAACCGGGCGATAGTTTAGTCTATCTACTCCAATTGAAAAAAAGGAAAGAGTGAAAAGGTTGGGAGAGAGAAAGCCGGAAACCACATCCTAAACAGGGAACAAGGGATGAGCCTCTTCACCTGTTCAATAGACGAGGGTGGAGTGTAAACCGGGCGATAGTTTAGTCTATCTACTCCAATTGACAAAGAAAAAAAATAAAGTTTTAACTTAGTTAAAGTCGAAATGAAATTTGAACGGCAAAATCATTTACAATAGAAAAATAGTACCTATGTCAATATTTAAAAAATTCAAACGAAAATTAAGGCTAAAAATTACAAATTCAAACAAAAATTAAGGACAAGAATTAAAAAAAAAAAAAAAAACAGACAGGATTCAACATACCAGATAGTTAAGACATACTCGAAAAGTCAAACGGGCGTCCGCTTTGGTTGCATACCGTTTTTTAATTTTCCCAGATATTACCGGCGTGCCTTCCTTCCTCCATCTTGACTAGTTGAAATCAGGAGAGACAGACAGACAGACAGACAGACAGACAGAGAATGGCCCACAGCGCATGCCTCAGCACCCAGGCTGAGAGTGAGGAGTTCAGAATAACCGGTGCTATACCATTAGAAATTCTTTCACAGGCGATATTAATAAAAAAACTTTCACCATTTACATCGAAATGAAATTTGAACGGCAAAATCATTTACAATAGAAAAATAGTACCTATGTCAATAATTAACAAATTCAAACGAAAATTAAGGCTAAAAATTGAAAATTTAAACAAAAATTAAGGACTAGAATTAAAAAAAAAAGTATGCAGGATTCAACATACCAGATAGTTAAGACATACTCGAAAAAGTCAAACGGACGTATGTGTATTACTTAAAAAGTAATGCATGATTAGCAATGAAATTTTTACCCAATAAAGAAATTTTATATTTCATACTATATTTAAATAGATTTTGTTATTATTACTTTGCAATATTTTACAAGGCAAAGAAGCAAAGATGAACTCGTCCAAATCGCCCTAAATTTTTTTCATTCTTTCATTAATCAAACTGCAATATAGGTAATAAATATTTATTAATTCATTTGAGGCACATGTTATTGTGCAATATTAACAAATGAACCATTCTATTTTCATTTACAATTATTCACTTGGGAATAAATACTAAAAAATAGTATGAAATACATCATTCTTTTTTAACACTGGGGTGTCCTAATAATTATGGCCGGTAATGTATGTATAGATATAAAATAGCAAATCTACAGGGTGCGATGGTTAAATTGTCGCTATTTGCCTTGTAAAAGTTTGCAAAGTAACAATAACAAAAGAACCATTCTATTTTCATTTACAATTATTCAGTTGGCAATAAATACTAAAAAATAGTATGAAATACATCATTATTTTAAAACACTAGGGTGACCTAATAATTATGGCCGGTAGTGTACAGTAGCGGCCATAATATAAGGAACGGAAACAAAGACATAAATATGTGTATTACTTAAAAAGTAATGCGTGATTAGCAATGAAACTTTTACCGAATAAAGATTAGGGTGTAATGCATAAATATTATACAAAATTACAAAAATTTACATAATAGTTTTTTCTTAAATAAAGATTAAATGGAACAAAAGATAGCTACTGGACAAAAGTTAAAGAAAGATGTTAATAATTTGCATAAACTTTTAATTTACATTGTTAAAAAACTCAATGGATCTTTTCAGCAATAAGAAAAAGTTCATTTATCATTAGGACTTTATTTTTAAGAAATACGGAAAATTCTACAAGCAAAACGCTCTCGTTTGAAGAAAAAAATACTCATTATCGCTATCAAGAAAAAAGTCAATTTCAGAAATTTCTGATATTGTTCATGGGTCTAAAACTGTCATTCATCGCGAAATTAGCAGGTATAAAACCGGTAAAACGTTTGATGCAAAACCAAAAACCGGCGAACCTCCAAAAACATCGCAAAGGGAAAATCGAAGAATTGTTAGAATATCTACAAAAAAAAAAAAACGTTTTTAAACTGCTACATCAATTGCCCTTAAATTTAATGAAGAAACAGAAAATAAGATCTCAAGGAAAACGGTTGTTCGCAGGTTAAAAAATGCAGGATTGCATACCCGTATTCCAGCTTCGAAGCCTCTTATTTCACAGCGAAACCAAAGGGCACACATGGAGTATTCGAAAAAATTGTTTGGAATGACGCACAATGGGATATAGTTCATTTCAGTGACGAGCCCAAGTTTACTATATTTGGTTATATGCAACGTAGAACAGGTAAAAGACTGTTTTCTCCATGTGTTAAGAAATCCGTTAAGTTTGGTGGCGGCAGTGTGATGGTGTGGGGAATGATTTCATCTGCAGATGTTGGCCCTATCATCCGCGTACATGG
Source organism: Ascarosepion bandense (assembly GCA_037127315.1). NCBI lineage: Eukaryota > Metazoa > Mollusca > Cephalopoda > Sepiida > Sepiidae > Ascarosepion > Ascarosepion bandense. The sequence goes on from JBBBDQ010000393.1 coordinate 473,618, forward strand.
CAATATTAGTGCTGAGATTTACAAAAGGCTTCTTCAGCAGCATGTGGTACCAAGATTCCACCATAATCTTTATGAATCTTCTATTTTCATGTAGGAAAATGCAATTTTGCCAAACATCTGATATATATGGAAGAACGGAGGTGGGCGTTACAGGAGCCTGTAATGTGATGCGATGACGTTGTAACGCAGAAGTGGATGCATTGTCCCTGCAACGTCTGAGGGGTTGGCATCTTGTAGAAAACGTGAAAATGTTATGGCATGTGATAAGAAAGAAGTTACAAAAGAAAACAGATTTTCGTTGGAATGCAACTAAGAGTTTCTGAGAAATAAATGGTCGCAATAAGTAATATTTTCCATTAATGTTTGCCACTTCTGGGTATTAATTGAAATTTTTGTTCGCATATGAAGACATCAGACCAAGATCTACCAGTGACTCGATTTTCTTTGAGTTTGAGCAAAGAGTCTTGGAAAAATGCATAAAAGTGCGCAGAAAACAACCGAAATTATGTTTGTCATTGATTTTTAAGAAATCCTGTACATTGATTCGAAATTTTTTGTGCACGTCAAAGGTGAGGACATTGATCTACAAGTTACCCGATTTTGGTTAAATTCGAAAAAAGGCGCCTTCGAGGAGAAGAGTTTGTAAATTCTAAGCGATTCAATGATTTCAGCCGTAAATTGTAAACCGATTTGAAATTTTTTTTGCGTACATAAAAGGTTCATGTTATAATCGACAATGTCCCAATTTTGGTTAAAATTGAACCAAGGGTTTCAGACGAGTAGGGTTTGTTAGGACAGAGATACACAAACACATACAGAAACAGAAAGATTTATCAATATATATATATATATATATATATATATATATATATATATAAATTTTTCTGTTTCTGTGTGTGTTTGTGTATCTCTGTTCAATATATATATATATATATATATATATATATATATATTGTATCTCTGTTATATATTTATATATATATATATATATATATATAAATATTGTATCTCTGTTCTATATATATATATATAAACGAACTAATGGAAAATGAATGACATGTATAAAAAATAAACTTAATTCATTATAATACCTGCCGAAAACTGAGTGTAAAGTAAAATATATAACTCTGAGTTTGGATTCTTATACAAGTGTTATTGTAAAACACACCTATTCCTCAGATAATAGACACTCCCTCCTATATTAATGGTATGGTGAAACACACCTATTCCTCAGATAATAGACACTCCCTCCTATATTAATGGTATGGTGAAACACACCTATTCCTCAGATAATAGACTCTCCCTCCTATATTAATGGTATGGTGAAACACACCTATTCCTCAGATAATAGACACTCCCTCCTATATTAATAAGAGTTAACAGGAAGTTAACTCGAAGGTCTAAAGAGTTCTGTTGGAGTTCAATGGAACTATTAGTTATTTCCAGTTTGGACATCACTGGACGAAGGCAGTTGATATTAGTCGGCAGTGAGCCGAATAGTAAGGAAGTGGAAGATTACCAAGTTCCTAACATTTAGGGTGCGTTAAGTCGATTAGCAACTGACATAGCGCAATTATAACCTTCAGTGCAAAAACTACTCCACAACAACAAGTTAAAAGAATTCTTTTATTTCCTTTATCTTTATTGTTTTATCTCTTAGTATTGAGCGTTGTATTTGCAAATACTTAGATCCCTTGCCTTCTGGAATTACTATCATCGATAGGATTGTAGTGCAAAATAAAAGTCCTTTTCATTGTGTGATATATACTAGCAGTATAGCCCGGCGTTTCTCTGGTGTAATGAAAGCTTTAAAACTAATCCATAGTCCTGGAGCTCAGACTCTTTGGATGTTGGCACGAAAGACTAAAAAGCAATAGTTGTTTCCAGTTAAAGCGAAACCGCAGACAGAAAGAAAAATGACTGGATGAAAGTCAAATTTTGATTTCCTGATATCGATATGAAATAAGTTTTTTTCGTCTTAAACTGAATTGTGAAGGCTAAATAAGTCCTCTGAGTCAATGGTATCATGGCTGACACATTTAGACCTAATTAAAGTCAAACCCGAACCAAAAACTAAAATAAAAGGGCTGAAAAAAATGCAGCTATACAGGCAGATAAACAGATGCACACACAAACATCTTGTTTGTATATATATATATATATTTATACATCTTGTTTATATATATATATATATATATATATATATATATATATATATATATATATAAATTATCGATTTACTGCACTATTGTAAGAACTGCAACCTTGAAACTTCTGAATATCGTTTTTTCTGTCTTTGTCTATCGGTGTATCAAATTGGATGAAAATCGGACCATTCCTTCTATAACCCGATTTTTTTTATTATCGATGTTCGATATTTATAGGGGGTAACCTCGACACAAAAGCTAGCTAAGAACACTCGCAGACGCTTATAGTACAACTGTGTAAATTTTCATAAAATATCGGTTCAGTCGTTTTGAAGTCTATAGGTAACGGACACACACAGACACAGTTCCATTTATAAATAAGTTTATATATATATATATATATATATATATATATATATATATATATAAAGAGAAAAGGTACGAGAGAAGAACCAGGAACTGTACATGGTGTTTGTCGATTTGACAAAAGCCTTTGATTCAGTGAACCGTGGCGCTCTATGGAAAGTTCTGCGCAAGCTTGGCATACCTGAAAATATGCTTACGGTGATCATCTCTTTTCATGAAGAAATGAAGGCTAAGGTTGTGTGTGACGGAATGACGTCAGACGCCTTCGACGTCACAAATGGGACAAAACAGGGGTGTGTGATGGCTCCTGTACTTTTTGCTCTTTATTTTTCCCTGATGCTGAAATATGCCTTTGGTGATATTGATACTGGCGTGAAATTTCAGTTCCGTTCTTCTGGTGGTTTATTCAACCATCAGAGGTTTAAAGCCAAGACCCTTGTTCGAACTGAAATAATCCGAGATTTGCTCTTTGCAGATGCTGCTGCTCTTGTAGCAACATCTTTCGAAGAGGCACAGTTTTTGCTCGATCGTTTCGCAACTGCATGTACGGCTTTTGGGTTTACAATCAACATTAAAAAGACAGAGGTGGTGCATCAACCATATATACCTCCAAAGCAAGTTGCGGGAGTGAGGACAGAGCCACCTGAATATCGTTTTCCAGAAAGACAACTGAAGGTGGATGGTCAAGCCGTTAAGTATACAAATTGTTTTCCCTACTTGGGCAGCAAGGTGAATCATGATGGTTCATTGGATGACGAAATTGTCAACAGGATTGCGAGGGCTACATATGCCTTTGGGAAATTGCGCCATCGCCTGTGGGATGAACGTGGGATCCGATTGGATACGAAAATTGTGGTTTATCGAGCTATTATTCTCTCCATCCTCCTGTATGGCTCTGAGTCTTGGACTCCTTATAGACGGCACATCCGTCAGCTGGATGTATTTCACAAACACTGTTTGCGGTCAATCTGTGGTCTTAGCATTCGAGACAAGATGCCCAACGTTGACCTCTTTAGAAAATGTAATATTTCTGGAATAGAGCCATTCCTCATTCAGTTCCAACTACGTTGGACTGGATACGTATTGAGGATGACCGAGGAAAGGATACCAAAAATCAAGATGTACAGTCAATTGGAGAGCGGTAGGAGAAATGTTGGACGGCCTTTACTGAGGTACAAGGATAAGATCAGGAGTAATTTGATTGCTCTCAATCTGCCTCACAACAATCTTGAGAACAGAGTCTCTGATCGAATGGAGTGGAAGGCATGTTGTTTTGATGGTCTTCAGCGTTTCAAGGCTGACAGTCTGAATCATTTGAGTCAGAAACGAGAGAGTCAAGCGGGCTGTATTGGTACCTGCAAGTACATCCCATAACCAGCACACTTGCACTCTGTGTGGATTGATTTGTAAGTCCCTTGCTGGACTTAGATGTCATCAGAGGCTGAAGCATGGATGAAGTCAGAGTTGTCGGAACCTCATACGTCGAGATCGACGGGAGAGTCCATCATCATATATATATATATATATATATATATATATATATATATATATATATCGTCCTCGCTTTATCTCGTATCCAATAATGTAACTTCTTCTTTACTGATCGCTTTCTTTTATGATAATGACGTTGATGAATACATTGACCGCCAAAGTCCAGGTTAAGGATTAGAAGTTTTAATTTCACTGAACTGATCTCGTCATCTATTTTCTATCAATGTTTTTGCTTTGCACGAATTGGTTGAAAATAACAGAAAATCAAAGAAGAAAGTGCCGATGACGTTATTTTTGTTTAAGGTTGTTGGACTTTTTGGTACTTATATATACTGTGCAGACATACATGGGGTAACCCATTTTATAATTCATCAAAAGAAGGCTTAACCAATCAGGAATATCAAAATATTCAATGCGACGTGTATAAAAGGCGGCCATAATTTTCCTAGGATTGCGGACCTGGTTCGGTTTAGGAGAGTGTCTGATTCGGAAGTGTTAATCTTTGACGTTGTTTCATTGAAGAGATTACGTGCAGCAAGGATACTGTATATCCATATACTATGACTGTATATACTATCAACATATGCCAAGAGGATACTCTATATCAAAGAACGTTGTCAACATTACCTTCAATCCCTTACTTTGTAACCATCATGGACTGTTGTTGCTATATAATATACATTCTGGAGATTGATTCTCTATTATAATCAATACATGAACTGATCCCTTACTTTGTAACCATCATGGACTGTTGTTGCTATATAATATACATTCGGGAGATTGATTCTCTATTATAATCAATACATAAACTGATCCCTGACTTTGTGACCATCATGGACTGTTGTTGCTATATAATATACATTCGGGAGATTGATTCTCTATTATATTCAATACATAAACTTATCCTCGACTTTGTGACCATCATGGACTGTTGTTGCTATATAATATACATTCGGGAGATTGATTCTCTATTATAATCAATACATAAACTGATCCCTTACTTTGTGACCATCATGGACTGTTGTTGCTATATAATATACATTCGGGAGATTGATTCTCTATTATAATCAATACATAAACTGATCCCTTACTTTGTGACCATCATGGACTGTTGTTGCTATATAATATACATTCGGGAGATTGATTCTCTATTATAATCAATACATAAACTGATCCCTGACTTTGTGACCATCATGGACTGTTGTTGCTATATAATATATATTCGGGAGATTGATTCTCTATTATAATCAATACATAAACTGATCCCTTACTTTGTGACCATCATGGACTGTTGTTGCTATATAATATACATTCGGGAGATTGATTCTCTATTATAATCAATACATCAACTGATCCCTGACTGCAGACCATCATGGACTGTTGTTGCTATATAATATACATTCGAGATTGATTCTCTATTATAATCACACAAACTGATCCTTGACTTTGTGACCATCATGGACTGTTGTTGCTATATAATATATATTCGGGATTGATTCTCTATTATAATCAATACATAAACTGATCCCTGACTTTGTGACCATCATGGACTGTTGTTACTATATAATATATATTCGGGAGATTGATTTCCTCATTATAATCAATACATAAACTGATCCCTTACTTTGTGACCATCATGGACTGTTGTTGCTATATAATATACATTCGGGAGATTGATTCTCTATTATAATCAATACATCAACTGATCCCTGACTTTGTGACCATCATGGACTGTTGTTGCTATATAATATACATTCGGGAGATTGATTCTCTATTATAATCAATACATAAACTGATCCCTGACTTTGTGACCATCATGGACTGTTGTTGCTATATAATATATATTCGGGAGATTGATCTTCTATTATAATCAATACATAAACTGATCCCTGACTTTGTGACCATCATGGACTGTTGTTGCTATATAATATACATTCGGGAGATTGATCATTATAATCAATACATAAATTGATCCCGACTTTGTGACCATCATGGACTGTTGTTGCTATATAATATACATTCGGGAGATTGATTTCATTATAATCAATAAGATAAACTGATCCCTGACTTTGTGACCATCATGTAATTGTTGCTATATAATATACATTCGGGAGATTGATTCTCTATTATAACAAATACATAAACTGATCCCTTACTTTGTGACCATCATGGACTGTTGTTGCTATATAATATACATTCGGGAGATTGATTCTCTATTATAATCATACAAACTGATCCCTTACTTTGTGACCATCATGGACTGTTGTTGCTATATAATATACATTCGGGAGATTGATTCTCTATTATAATCAATACATAAACTGATCCCTTACTTTGTGACCATCATGGACTGTTGTTGCTATATAATATACATTCGGGAGATTGATTCTCTATTATAATCAATACATAAACTGATCCCGACTTTGTGACCATCATGGACTGTTGTTGCTATATAATATACATTCGGGAGATTGATTCTCTATTATAATCAATACATAAACTTATCCTCAACTTTGTGACCATCATGGACTGTTGTTGCTATATAATACACATTCGGGAGATTGATTCTCTATTATAATCAATACATCAACTGATCCCTGACTTTGTGACCATCATGGACTGTTGTTGCTATATAATATACATTCGGGAGATTGATTCTCTATTATAATCAATACATAAACTGATCCCTGACTTTGTGACCATCATGGACTGTTGTTGCTATATAATATATATTCGGGAGATTGATTCTCTATTATAATCAATACATAAACTGATCCCTGACTTTGTGACCATCATGGACTGTTGTTACTATATAATATATATTCGGGAGATTGATTCTCTATTATAATCAATACATAAACTGATCCCTTACTTTGTGACCATCATGGACTGTTGTTGCTATATAATATACATTCGGGAGATTGATTCTCTATTATAATCAATACATCAACTGATCCCTGACTTTGTGACCATCATGGACTGTTGTTGCTATATAATATACATTCGGGAGATTGATTCTCTATTATAATCAATACATAAACTGATCCCTGACTTTGTGACCATCATGGACTGTTGTTGCTATATAATATATATTCGGGAGATTGATTCTCTATTATAATCAATACATAAACTGATCCCTGACTTTGTGACCATCATGGACTGTTGTTGCTATATAATATACATTCGGGAGATTGATTCTCTATTATAATCAATACATAAATTGATCCCTGACTTTGTGACCATCATGGACTGTTGTTGCTATATAATATACATTCGGGAGATTGATTCTCTATTATAATCAATACATAAACTGATCCCTGACTTTGTGACCATCATGGACTGTTGTTGCTATATAATATACATTCGGGAGATTGATTCTCTATTATAACAAATACATAAACTGATCCCTTACTTTGTGACCATCATGGACTGTTGTTGCTATATAATATACATTCGGGAGATTGATTCTCTATTATAATCAATACATAAACTGATCCCTTACTTTGTGACCATCATGGACTGTTGTTGCTATATAATATACATTCGGGAGATTGATTCTCTATTATAATCAATACATAAACTGATCCCTTACTTTGTGACCATCATGGACTGTTGTTGCTATATAATATACATTCGGGAGATTGATTCTCTATTATAATCAATACATAAACTGATCCCTGACTTTGTGACCATCATGGACTGTTGTTGCTATATAATATACATTCGGGAGATTGATTCTCTATTATAATCAATACATAAACTTATCCTCAACTTTGTGACCATCATGGACTGTTGTTGCTATATAATACACATTCGGGAGATTGATTCTCTATTATAATCAATACATAAACTGATCCCTGACTTTGTGACCATCATGGACTGTTGTTGCTATATAATATACATTCGGGAGATTGATTCTCTGTTATAATCAATACATAAACTAATCCCTGCGTTTTATCCATGAATTATGGCGGACATTATCAACACTATTTACATTGCTTCTCTTCTCGTGGAAGAGATTTTCCGATATGCTACTTGTTGGAATTTTTGTACTCATTTTATACTGTGCTGACACCCATGGGCCAAACCAATCAGGAAGCTCAAAATATTCAATGCGACGTGTATAATAGGTGGCCATATTTTTCCGAGTAATGCCGAAATAATCCGATTCAGGAGAGTGTCTGATTCGGGAGTGCTAATCTTTGATGTTGTTTCATTGAACAGATTACGTGCTGCGAGGATACTCTATATCTATAAACTATGACGGACATGGTCAACAGATGCCTAGAGGATACTCGGTACCCAGAAATGTTGTCAACATTCCTAAAATTCGGACCATCATTACCAACAAAGGCAACAAACTGTTTATTCCGATATGCAGTTTTAAATATATGTGTGGAATTATGAGTGTATGTTCCTATGTGCGTACTTTTGATAATCATTCCTTGCAGAAGAAAGAATATATGGACTACAAATAGAACAGACGACGGAGAATTTTACATCAAAAATCGAAAGCTCATTGGAATAGCAAAATATTAATTTCAGTAGCTAAACCAAGTATTTAAAAACAGGAATACGACGTTAAAAACAAAGAAAAGACAAAGGAACATATCAGTCCTTTAATATGGCAATGAAAGTTGGACATATTTCCTCTCAGTTAAAAGGAAACTTGAGACAGCAGATATAGTTTTACAGAAGGATGCTGAGAATAGCATGGAGGGAGCATTTGAGCAATTGGGAAGTTTTTAGTAATACACTTGTACTGAGTATCAGAAAAACAATTATGAACAAAAAGAAATAAGGCTTGGAGAATTTCATACAGCATAAGGATAATAGAAGGAGTAAAAAGAGAGTGAATAACCTACCCATTGAGCTTGTGAAAATGGACAGCAGAACAGGTACTTTCTTTTTCTATGCGCCCTGTCCCTTCAGGACGTATGCATTCGTGGTGGCTTCTCCTATTACACCATGCAAAACTAGTTCCATCATCCACCTGTTCAGGCCCTTCATATATGTTATCCGCTGCTTTCCTCTGTCTCTTTTTCCCCTCTATCTGGCCTGTTAGTATCAGGTTCTCCAAGCCCTCCTTCCTCGTTGCATGTCCCAGGAACTTCAGCTGTCTCTTGCTGATGCTCAATATTAATTTCCTTTTTGTTCCCATCATTTCCAAAACCTCATCATTGCTCACATGCTCGATCCATGATATTCGCAACATCCTTCTGTAGAACCACATTTCAATTGCTTCAAGTTTTTTTTCCTACATCTTTAATGATATTGTCCAGCATTCACTAACATATTGAAGGACGGACAGCACGTAGCAATTCGGTGCTCTTTTCTTTGTTTCTAGCGAAATTAGCAGAGATAATAAACTTATAAAGTAACTTGGAGCTACAAAGAACAGAATATTTGGTAGGAGCCATAATTGTTCCGTCCGAAAAAGACACACCATATAAGAATTTGGATGAATTTAAAATTCGAACATTTTGGAAGTTTTTCGATGCAGAGGATTTATTTTCACATTTTGAAGCAATTAAACGTAAGTTGATTACAGAGAAAATGGTCAGCACTGTCATGTTTCAACAACATGGCGCCCCGTGTCATTATGCTACAATTGTTTAGGATTACCTGAATAGATTGCTTTCAAATCGGTGGATTGGGCGTGAAACTAACTGATATTGACTAGGTATATCACCAGACCTCACCGGTACAGATTTATTTACTTCATCTTATATCGAATCACAGACCCAGGAAAATTCATGTTAAAGTATATGAAATTTTGCAAATAACATAACGCCACAGATGCTCAAAGATGACTTTCGAAATACTGTTGAACGATATCAGATGTGCGGGGGACACGAAGTATCGTCTTGGCAAAACCTACTCATCTTTATTCAATAAGTGTTACTAATTAATTTTTTAATTTAAATGTGTTTCATTAAAATAGAGTCATTATAGACACTCTCTACATACATATGTTTTTAGAGATGGATTAAATAAAAAAATTTTAGGAATGGACTTAAATTAATATATTAAAACAAATAAATTAAACCTACGTACATATATATATATATATATATATATATATATATATAAGTCATCCACATACAAGCCTATTTCGCTGTATCACAGCTCATCAGTGTGATTAGACACATTCACAATCCACACACATATAGAGAAATATTGTTTATCTTTAATATATCTACCGTTAATTGTGTACGTATGCACATATATACATATGAGTACGCATTTTATGTATATGTGCATGAGAATAACATAGCTTATAAATGTACAACTAAATTAATATATATATATATATATATATATATATATATATATATATATATATATATATATTATAAATTATTTTTTGGAACATGTACAAATATTTTTTATCCACCACAAAGTGTATATTTTGTTTCGACATTGAAATTACAATGTCTCATCAGGTGGTGTGGAAAGGAGTGGAATGCCTCTTTTGTTATATTTGGTGAGTTGTGTATGGGATGTTGGTGGGGGTTAGCGATAAGTCTTGTAAATTGTCTGTTAGAATTTTGAAGAAAGTATGGTGGGTAGGGAATATAGCTGATTAATGAAAGTATCGGAAATTTAGTAGACAGATTTAACTTTTTTTTTTTAATCGTATCACCCCAAGCATGGCGGTAACGCCACTGATGTGCAGGGGGCGACGGAATAGTGAGAAGATTGGAAAAGTGAAAGCCGGAAACTACATCCTAAACGGGGAACAAGGGATGAGCCTCTTCACCTGTTCAATAGACGTGGGTGGAGTGTGAATCGGGCGATAGATAGATATATCTACTCCAATTGGAAAAAAAATAAACCAAAGTGAGAAGATTGGAAAAGAGAAAGCCAGAAACCACATCCTAAACAGGGAACAAGGGATGAGCCCCTTAACCTGTTCAATAGACGTGGGTGGAGTGTGGAAAAATGGGTTGTATGTTTTATGGCCTTATGACTAGACTTTATTCTTTGAGTTTATTAGATAAGGAGAATAGGGAAGTATAAAAGGTGAGGTGGGATGGGATTGGACCTAATCTTTAATGTTTATTTGTACAACTATAAAATTTTTTTGTATTTAAGCACAGTTTGTATAATTAATCTAATTTTGTATCAGTCGGTTAAGTGATAGGTGATACACGCTTTGGGCGATCATGTCTCGTAAGTGACATGACTGACGGGGCAGAAGATTATCCCGCAGTAGGTTGCCACTGCTTTCTGCTGTAGACTGGTTGCCAGCCAATGTTATAGAACCGAATCTGTCCTGTTATTTAACCCATAACTGGAAGGAATAAACGGATTAATACCTTTACCAAGGGTATTTGCGCGTAAGTGAATGCAAAGAATTCAGCTGGAATTCGAACTCTGCTCCCCGATTTCTCGTTCCGAGCCGATATCCACAGCGCACACCACAGCGCACATCCATTTTGTATATTTAACCTTAATTTTGAATTAAGGAAATCACTATTTCTATAAAATTTTAAGTTTTAAATTAGATCACAGTTTGTGGTTTGTAAAATTTGATGTAAGAGTGTTGTTAGTACTCTAAATGTTTTTCGTCTCTAAGTGGTCATAACTTTGGCTTTTGTAGTTTTTTTTTTTGCATGATTGTAAAGTTAGTTCTTTATATATATATATATATATATATATATATATATATATATATATACTAGCAGTATAGCACGGCGTTGCTCGGGTGTAATGAAAGATTTAAAACTAATCCATGGTCCTAGAGCTCAGACTCTTTGGACGTTGGCATGAAAGACTAAAAAGCAATGATTGTGTCCAGTTAAAGCGAAACCGTAGACTGAAAGAAAAATGAATGGATGTAAGTCAAATTTCGATTTCCTGGTATCGATATCAAATAAGTTTGTTTTTTTCGTCGTAAACTGAATTTTGAAGGCTAAATAAGTCCTCTGAGTAAATGGTATCATGGCTGAGACTAAGAACTGCAATTATACTTACTTAGAGTCAAACCCGAAGCTAAAACAAAAATAAAAGTGCTGAAAAATATACAAGCATACAGGCGGATAAACAGATACACACACAAACATCTTGCCTTTTATATATATATATTATTGATTTACTGCACTATTGTAAGAACTGAAACATTGAAACATCTGAATATCGTTTCTTATGTCTTTGTCCATGAGTGTATCAAATTTGATTAAAATCGGACCACTCCTTCTATAACCCGATTTTCGATATTTATAGGGGGTACCTTGACACAAAACCTAGCTAAGAAATATCAGGTTTTATATATATATATATATATATATATATATATATATATAATCTGATATTTATATCGAGATATAAGGGTGCGCATCTGCTGAATCTGTTGGGTGTTGGTATGACCGAGCTTTCTAAACGGACTTAGTCGGGCTGCGATGAGAAACGAAACGTCTCATGATTCCCGCAACAAGAAAACCAATCAATATGCAAATGAAATCAGTACAACGTCCGAACCGAGCGCTAAATCCAACTGATTTAATCACGGATCCAGTTTGTTATATTCAAATGTATGCATCACAAATTTAATAAATCATTATAGAAAGGGCGTGTGCAGAAATATATATATATATATATATATATATATATATATATATATATATATATTTGCATAGGAAAATATAGATAAAGGTGAATATTATCGCACAAACACGCTCACACACGCACGTGTTTGCGTGCGCGCATATGCATATACGTACACAGTCTATTTATAGGACAAATAAACATATACCCACACATTCATGAATATGTACTCACTGATATTAATCCTGATGTCTGTGCTTAAAAATCACCAACAGTGTCTAAATTTTGCACGTAAATAAACACGGAAAGGCCCATATAAACGCACAAATAAGTATACACACGTCAGGTATATACACATATCAAATATACACATATCAAATATTATGCATCGTCAAATATAAGCAAATCAGTGTGTGTGTGTGTGTGTGTGTGTGTGTGTGTGTGTGTGTGTGTGTGTGTGTGCACGTGTTTAAAATGGGATATAGAAACCCGACAAAGGTTTTAAGAAATTTGACAAAAATTTAGCCAGCTTCGGGAAAAAGAAAAAGTACTATGATTCATTATTTAAGCATACACACGAACACACATTACTGTCTTTCGTGGTTTTAGATTTGATGAAAACTTGAATGGTGCAAAGCCTGCATGAACCTGCTCAGTTAAAGTGACAAATGTCTTGCATTAAACCTATATATATATATATATATATATATATTGATTGTTCAATTACTTAGTTTTCGGTCATGATAAAATTAGGCCAGTGCACATTTGTATTAAAAAGTGTTCAATATTATGGAACTTTTGGATATTCTTCATTTGTAAACGAGTTATTACGCGACCTAGGTCTCTACCATGTGGTGTCTTCCGGCGATTTGTAATAACAGATTTCACCGTTTTTTTTTTGTTTGTTTTAATGAGCTATTGAATGAAAGAACAGAAATTATGACTAAGTGTAAGCAGACTAAAAATAACTATTCATCCAACCATAGTGGAAAACGTTATAATTTCTTGTAATTTTAAGAATAACGCGTTCAAAAATTACCCGTCACGTGAGCTTTCAAAACAACTGCGTTTACAAATGAAGAACTATATTACTTAATTACTTAGTTTTTGGTCATAATAAAATTAGACCAGTACACAGTTGTATTAATAACTCGCCTACAAATGTGTATATATATATAGTCATCCGAAGACAGATCTGTCTCGCCGTATCACAGCTCATCAGTACGGTTAGCGATTGCTTTTTTACCCAAGATTGAAACCCGACCGAAATGGCGTCAGTCGGCGACTCTACCCCTGGGTTATGGGCGTTCGGTAGAAGTAAGCAGACTTTTTAGCGCATATCATTATACGCGCCCAATAGCTAGCGTGCTCTAATTCATTTCACTGAATGAGCGATGCGTACATGCCAGAGTAGGTACTGTTTATCAAAGTCTACTATTTTTTCCAGAGTGCTCAATCAGGGTGTGAGAGCGTAAATATTGTCATCCGCAGACAGATTTGCCTCGCTGCATTACAGCCCACCAGTACGGCCAGACTCCGATTGCCCTTTAACCCAGGGTTATATATATATATTAATAAATATACATATTATCCTACGCCACATTGCGTCGGTGAGAAAGTGAGTGTATCTTAGCAGCCAAGTCGGGATTGATCACACTACAGATTCTCCGTTGGATTTTGTCAAGGACCCCTAAGTGGATAGCAGAAGCACCCGACCAGATATGGCAGCAGTATTCACTGAATGGGTGGATTGTAGATTTGTATATGTGCAGGATTGCTTCAGACGGGAAAAACTTCTTAGCCCTACAAAGACCTTCTTAGTAGCGGATTTAGCTATGGATTCTTTATATAGTCATTTCACTTGAGGTCTGTTGTGAGAGTTAACCCGAGGGGGCGCATTCTTTTACTTTCAGGGAGACTAGACTGATCCATGCTAATGGTGGATAGGAGCGATTGTCTGTGGTGGTTAATAGATAGCAGCTTCATTTTGGGAACATTAAAATTCAGGAGCCATAACTTGTTCTACCTTCTTGGTTTTGTTTTATTTATACACGAGCTGTTACAATTTAAGAAGAGTGTTGATAGGTTTACAAGAATCTGTTTACCGGAAACGACCTCTACACTTGAATGATACTCCTCTATGTGCCCTGTAATTTATGTATTAAGTTTTCGCTCGTTCCTGGCAAAGAAATCCATTACAAACTGAAATATCCATAGTATTTATATTATTCAGACTATTGTTCCTCGTCCTTGTACGACGTTTCGGCCGTTGTATGCTCCGGCCTTGTTCAGGTGCAAGGAATTGTCTACATTTCAAGATGAGGTAGTATTTACAGTATTTACATTATTCGGATTATTGTCCTCATCTTTGTTGCCCATTGTACGATATTTCGGCCGTTGTACGTTCCGGCCTTCTTCAGGTGCTAGGAATTGCGAACACAACCCTTTACAATGACTGTGGTATATGAACTACAGTCCTTGTATAAATTCTTAAGGACATATGGCCCAATGAATATAGACGTTGATTAGTTCCTGACTTGGTTCTTAGAGTTGTGAGTTCAATACCACGCTACAGCTGTGGTGAACAATAACTTGCAGGTTTAGAGGGCGATAACTCATGACTTTAAATCGAGGCTTTACGCAAGTAATGGAGTTCATATAACGCAGTGATATGTAATAAGAGTTCAATTCAAAATTCCTAGTAACTGAAGAAGGCCGGAGAGTACAACGGGAGTAAAAGCAGGGTGTACGTGCGGAGGAGGTTTGGGGAGCGAGTAAAAGATGAGTGTGTAGAGTCATCGATGAAACACCTTGGTGAATCCTGCATGGTGTGGGGCTGTTTTGCGGGTTTACGAGGTCAGGTGACTTGGAATGAAGTAAAGGCGACTATGAAAAATAACAGTACCATTCAATCTTACAGATGAATGTAATTACATCTGAATTACGTATTATGGGTCAAAATTTAATTCTCTAGCAGAATAACGACGTAAAATATATTTCTAAATTGTGCCAAAATTATTTAAAATTAAAAGAAACTCCTGGAGTTTTAAAAGTTATGCGTTGGCCATCTCAGTCACCAGACCTCTCACCAACTGAACTTGCATGGGACAATTTGGGTAGGAGAATTAAGAAGAAACAGCCTAGTAATGTTCAGGATTTAGTTAGGTGTCTAAAGGATACCTGGAGTGAGTCGCAGGAGGATTATTTAAAAAAAACTTGTGGTGAGAAAGCCCAGAGTGTGCAGCCGTTGTGAAGGCAAAAGGAAGTTATTTTTATAAAACTTCAATAGAAGTAATTGATAAATATTTATAAAATCATTGATGAACTTGCAGTATTAACAAAAGAACTATTCTGTTTTCATTTACAATTATTCAGTTGGCAATAAATACTAAAAAACAGTATGAAATACATCATTTTTTTTTTAAACATTGGGGTGGCCAAATAATTATAGCCGGTAGTATATATATATATATATATATATATATATATATAGTGTATCGACGCAGCAGATAATTTTCTAAACATGTACTGTTAAATATAAGACAATAAATGCGTTTGCTATTTTTGGTAACTGTTATCGTTGCCTAGCAAAGTTTTATGTCAGCATAAGATAAAATCGTCGCTGATGGTGGATGTTTTTATGTTAACGTCCCTGTGACCTCTCTGAAGATGGCTCATGTGAGCCGAAAGCTTAGAATCAACTTAATAAAAAAATTATCCAAATGTTGGAGAATTTTTGTCTTTATTTTCACCGGAAATTAAAACCAAAATACGATGCTTAGAACGGTTCAAGATTAAGCATAATAGATATTCATTGTCTCTTATATGTTTAGGAAAAAAAAAATATATATATATATATATATATATATGTGTGTGTGTGTGTGTGTGTGTGTGTTGAATTGTGATAATGTTTAGCGCCAAGATTGCTTTTTTCAGTAGTTTACTGATAAAATGTTCTTGGCAAACAGCTTTTTTCATTCTAAAGTGCTCGATATCGGAAGTAGAGATATAGTGATTAATTGAGCAGGTTCATGCTGACTTCGAAATTTCGTGAGAACCCCATTATTATGTCGTCACTCATCTGGGTTCGCATTAAACCTATATATATATAGGTTTAATGCGAACCCAGATATATATATATATATATATATATATATATATATATATATATTTTGAATTTGTCCAGCGTCTGTAATATTTTAAAAAAATTTTCTTTCTTTTCTTTTCTTTTTCCCTCCCTTCCTTCCTTTATCTCTCTTATCTCCCACCTTTTGCCCGTGTTGCTTAACCTTACGTCGATTTAACACGGCTGTCTGTTAATTTTTAGTTACAATTCTCTTTCTTTTTTTTTGCGAACCCAGACGATATCAATTTTTTCTTTTCTTGTTTATTTGATTTTATGTTATCTTTTTCTTTTTCTTTTCCTTTATTTTTCCTTTATTTTTCCTTTTTTATTTTCTTTGCAAATCTATTTAAAAAGGTAAAGTAGACTAATTTTTCTCCAGTTTCTGAAAGGATTTTTCTGTTTCTGAGGTGCTGTGTTATCCCTCGTGGGGATCCTTCATATCGAAATGGCCATTCAACATCTTTGAATTAATCCTTTTTAATATATATATATATATATATATATATATATATATATATATATATATATATATATCGTTCATTCAGTAATGAATTTTAACACTCTCAGCTACTGGCGTGTGACATTGTATATAATTCGCTAAAGTCCGTCTTCGTCTACCGAACGTTCATAGCTCCGAGGTAGAAACGCCGACTCATGTCATTTCGGTCGGATTACAATCCTCGCTAGAAGCAATCGGTTGTCTAACCCAGGGGTTTTCAAACTTTTTAACTTACATACCCCTTTATTAAAAAATTATCCTTGAGTGACACTTGCGCCCTGAAAAAAAAGTAAATATGAACATCAAGCACTTGCATGTGTAAAATAATTTTTTGTATAAATAACGTTGACATGTAATGGGAGATACTGCAAGCTTTTGTAATTTGATAACATTAATAAGTAAAAATAAATATCCAGACATTGAAAATTTATACAATTGAATTTCACATGATGAGTTAATCCACGGACCCCCTATCTTATCCTTGCGGACCCCCTTGTGGTCCACGGACCACAGTTTGAAAACCCCTGGTCAAACCGTACTGATGAGCTGCGAAACTGATCTGTCTGCGGATGACTATATAGCTAAATCTAATTTAAACTTATTTATAAATGGAATTTTGTCTGTGTGTGTGTGTGCCCGTTACCTATAGACTCCGAAACGGCTGAACCGATTTTCTTGAAAATTTACACAATTGTCTGCGAGTGTTCTTAGCTAGGATTTGCGTCGAGGTACTCTCGATAAATATCGAAAATCTCGATAAATATCGAAAATCGAAAAAATCGGGTTATAGAAGGAGTGGTCCGATTTTAATCAAATTTGATACACACATAAACAAAGACATAATAAGCCTCTAAGTAGGTATAATTGTAGTTCTTAGTCTCAGCCATGATACCATTTACTCAGAGGACTTATTTAGCCTCCAAAATTCAGATTACGACGAAAAAATCTTATTCAAAATTTGTCTTACATCCATTCATTTTTCTTTCAGTCTACGGTTTCGCTTTAACTGGAAACAACTATTGCTTTTTAGTCTTTCGTGCCAACGTCTAAAGAGTCTGAGCTCCAGGACCATGGATTAGTTTTAAAGCTTTCATTACACCCGAGCAACGCCGGGCTATACTGCTAGTAGTGTATATTTGAGCAGCAATCTCTCTTTTATGCAGGTTTCATTAAAAATGACAGACAAGGCGTGGTGGTTAATTTTTATGTAATTTTTTTATATGATCATATGATTTCTTTTTTTAAATGAATAAATTATATAAAGATTGTCCAAATATTTTGTTTATCCGAGCGCTTTCGGTTGTATTTTTAGCCATTTTCAAGGATGAATGTTATTTTACGTGTAACAGAATGTGAATGGTGTTATGTATAATGTGGAGTAGTAGTAATGGTGTTATGTACCGGGCACAGTAAGCATGTTGTTAGCGTATTCGTAGTTGATATTATTGAGTGTTGAGTTTTTCGTTTTTATTAAAAGGCCTCCATTATTTTTAGTCTACATTTGCATGTAGATGATGCTATGATATTTGTGTATCCGGGTAGGGTTTGGTAGGTCTCCGTGTGTGTTTTAATGAGATCGAAGTGAGCTCCGCTGAGAGAGATGTAGCGTCAAATACAGATATATAGATGTAGCGAGAAGTATATATTCATAAATGTAGGAGACAACGGGAAAACAGCATTAGTTGTCAACACGTTTCATCCAATGTGGACTTTTTTAAAAAAAACAAAAAAAAAAAGAAATAAATTTATTAAAAAGTAACTAATAATAACAAAACAAAATGTCCTTTCCAACTGAAAGAATTTAAAGAACACTATTTTTATACTGTTAACTTAAAATTACATCAAATACTGTCATGTGTAGAGATATTGTTTTTATAGCTGTGTTGACGGATTCAACCATTTCCTTTCGTTTTCTTGATACTGTTGTGTACGTTTGTTTGGAAGAGAAGTAAAAATACAACCGAAAGCGCTCGGATAAACAAAACATTTGGACATTTTTTTTTAAGTGTGTGACATTGCTGGGAGACTAGGTTGAAAAAAAAGTAAGCTTCTATTAGAAGTCTTTATCCCGACAAATTCATCTTATTTATTGAATGACCCTCGTATAATATTTTTTTATCATTTCGCCTCAAGCAGGCCACTAAGACACAAGTGGTTATTGAGAATACGAGATATAAAAAAAAGACTTTTAAGAAGGGAGAACATTTTAACAAAATGGCGTTTGAAGTAATAAAAATGTCGGATTAAAGATAGTTCCATTTATTCTTTAGTTGTTGCTTTGTTTACTTTTTGAATATGAAACTGACCAGATATGAGCTTTTATGAAGTAGTTCCTGATTAATAAAAAAAAGAATCTCCCAGGCTTTTTGTGTCATTATTTAAAAGATGTTATGTTTGTGTAGACAATTCTCAATGGAAATATCGAAATATGGACGCTTCATATCAGTGCAATGCGAATTAGTTAATGAAATATTAGTTACCAGAAACACGACGCCATTCATCAGCTCTAAATGTTTATATAATACCAATAACTAATGTAATGTACTGTGCGGCCGCATATCATAGTTGGTATTGGTTTTACTTAATAATCCCTATAATATTCTATTGTGGATAAATGCTAATAACACCGCATGTTAAAATGCAGATTCTCAATAATGGCGCTGGACAGTCTCGTTGAAAACGAATATTTTGCTTGCTTTTTCTATAGTAATTAATCAATGACTCATTTGGCAATTTAATATGACGGAATACTGTAACATAATTTAGACTGGAAACCTGTGCCCAACTTTACCATAACACTCTGTTTGATGTCAACACAAATTTCAAGCAAGTGAACACAAGAGGGCTTCAGTTTCAAGTAGATTCGGTTTATTTAAGATTCCGAACGCGATAAATATCTGAAAGTCTTGCTACAAAGAACGTGATTGAAATTCAACCCCAATCGACTTTTGAATTCACAGACCAGAAGGAAGCAGTACATTTTAACAACTATTTGACGAATTTATATTTTTCTAAAATATTTAACAATTAAATACAAGCAGAAATAATAACTCTGATTAACATGTCATATCAAATTCATAGAAAACAAAACAATGAATTGTAACTTTTTAAATGAAAATATCTTAGAAAAATACGAAATATTAAGTGCTTCATCTTACTCAATGCAACAAACTGTTGCCAAATATTTTTTTCCCAATTTCTTTGTCTGGGTTCTTTAATTTTGATTTCAATCCCAGTTGACAATTGAAATAATTAATTCTTATGACATCCGGTCGCTGAATTTCCACATGAATTAATCATTCGGATATATTTCCGGGCTAACTGCTTATTCGTTCATGTAAACTTCTTCGTCTGACTCAGTTAAAGGGTCCAGCAACTTAATGCAGTCAGTGACTGATTAACACCATTTTGAATCATTAAGTGAAATTGTATAATAGATTAAATGCGCCCACAAACACACGCACACGCGCGCATATATTGTATATTTGGAAAGCATGGATTCTGTTATGCGTGTTTAGCAAAATAATAGAAGGGAAAAAGAATAATTTGTGAGATTTCCTAATCTTTTTTTCTTTTTTGGGGAAATTAAATTGTAGAAACTAAGGACTGTTTCTCCACAAACTTAATCCTAACATACGAAAAACATTCCGTCTTATATATATATATATATATATATATATATATATATATATATATATATATATATACTGTAGTGTGCAAAAGTATTAAGACAACAACTATTTTATCTTTTATGAGGCATCAAAATAAACTTTCAAATCACCCCAGTCCTAACACTTTTTGCACACTACCGGTAGTGTGCAAACGTGTTATGACAGGGGTGATTTTTCTAAAAACCTCACTGAAATTCAAATACAGGGTGAAAAGCCAAACTGTTAAGAATTATTTAACTAAAAAGAAAGAGTAAGGAAGATTTCAGAATTTGAATTGGCCGCCACAAAGCCCTGAACTCAATCCTATTGAACATCTATGGGATATTTTAGATAAAAAATTGATAAACCTAATGTTATTTTGTAAAACACACTTTGGGAACAAAGACAAGCTGCTTGGCAGGAGATACCATTAGCTACATTGAGGAAGCTTGTGATGTCAATGCCTGACAGAATGAAGGCTGTGATCAAAGCAAAAGGCTAATTACTAAATATTAAATTTATTTTGTAATAAGAATTTTTTTCTTGTTAAAGCATTTGTTGAGTAAATCAAATAAAATTACTTTAATTAAATTGTTTATTTTCTGTCAATATGCCTCATAAGTAATAAAATAGTTCTTGTCATAATACTTTTGCACAGTCCTGTATATATATATATATATATATATTACTTCAAGCGTATTTTTAGGTTAATACTAATATTTCAATAGAGGTTTTATTTGTTTTTTAAATGGTATATTTCTTTTCGTATATCTTTTTTTTTCCTTTAATAAGATTTCTCGAATATTCAGTATGCTAGATGAGAATATTATATATATATATATATACATGGGGGTTGTGTGTGCGTTTGTGTGTGTTTGTCACGTTAAACGTTATTTTTAGTTGATATTAAAATTTGAGTAGAAGTTTCGTGTGTTTTTTATAGATTTTTTCGTATAAAGGTCTAATGGTCTTTCGTTTTGTGATTTGCTTTTTGTTTTTGCTTTTTTTTAGTAAGAATTCTCGAATATCCAGTCAGTCAGTTAAGTGCCATACGTGATACACGCTTTGGGCGATCATGTCTCAAAAGAGTTTCCGCGGTAGACTGGTTGCCAGCCCAGGTTATAGAACCCAATCTGTCCTGTTATTTAACCTATAACTGGAGGAAGAAGCGATGTATTATCTTATTACACAGTAAATAGTGGGGGATCAGTTTATTACTTCATAAAAATAGAAAACGGATCCCCCACTTTATGACCAGTAGAAGCCTTAATCATGATTCCAACTATTATATCCAGTCAGTCAGTTAAGTGCCATACGTGATACACGCTTTGGGCAATCATGTCTCGAAAGAGACATGACTGACTGGGCAGAAGATTATCCGGCAGTAGGTTGCTATTGCTTTCTGCGGTAGACTGGTTGCCAGCCAAGGCTATAGAACCCAATCTGCTCTATTATTTGACACATATCTAGAGGAAGAAGCGATGTATTATATTATAACGTAGTAATTAGTGGGGGATCAGTTTATTACTTCATAACAATAGATAATCGATCCCCTACTTTATGACTTTAGGTTCCTGATTTGACTCTTAGATTTGTGAGTTCAATACCAGGCTACAGCAGTGGTGAAAAAGTAACTTGCCATGATTAAAGGGAGATAACTCATGAGTTCCAACGAGGCCTTACACAAGGAATGAGGATGATATACTCCAGAGATTGTAATAAAGGGTTCGGTTCGAAATTACTCGCACCCGAAGAAGGCCGGAGCGTACAACGGCCCAAACGTCGTACAAATGGCAACAAAGATGTAGACAATAGTCCGAATAATGTAAATACCACCAAACAAACATTTCTAAACAATAAAAGACTGAATCAATATAAAACATAAGAACGCGCCAAAACTTGAAGAAGGAATTTACATTAGCACTTGTAAGGTTTCCCAGAAGGAATATATTGTAGAAAACCTTAAGAAGTCTTAATAAAAGATTGTATGAGCACAAAACGTTGATTTTACAAAAAAAACACATTAGTTGCTCATTGTAACCAGACAATTTTAAAATAAAAAATGCCACTCTTGTTAAGAGCAAATAATTGACTCGGGCGAAAATATTTAGAAAGTACTTTAATCGCTAGTTCATCCACAGTAAATTTGCGTCATGGTTCTTAGAATTTTTCACCATTCTTGGAAGATTTTCAGCTTTTACTACGTGGAAGATTTAATACTCAAGATGATAGAAACAAAAGCAAAAATGTCGAAATTGAATTATCTAGATTATTTACCCGAAACAGATATATATATATATATATATATATATATATATATATATATATATAAATTTATAAGTATTATTAAAGATAGGTTTACGTTTACAAATATTTTTTTAAAAATCTGTCGCTTTCTGCGTCACTTGATGTAGCCAAACGCTCTCCACAGACGCGTCACGTGATGTAGACAAACGCGTCACGTGATGTAAACAAATCCTCTCCACAGACGCTTTCGCGAAATACGTTTCTAATTTGAATTTTAAAATCATTTGTTTCTGATGAAGGACCGAGGACGGTCTGGAATATAAAATATAATAATAGAAATAAACAAATACTGTCAAAAAATACATTTTTAAACTCACAACTTTTTAATAATTTTTCATATACATATTAAGACAGTATACGTGGATCATCACTATATATATATATATATATATATATATATTGAATGATGGAGGAATTGTTTTTTGGAAGTTACCGTTACAAATGTCTATTCTAAATATGCTCATTGATCGTGCATACACCTGTGACAATATGTCGCCCCCCTTTTCGGGAGTGAAGCGAATGGTGTTTCTATTGCTGCTGGCCACGGCTCGAATGGTGATATGGACGACACGACTGGAGGGAATCTTCCGCGGTGGCCGACTTTCACATTAGGATCTGATCCGATATTTTGATCATCAGCTCAAAATTAAGACTAGATCTGATTGGCAACGGTTGACCCCGACAGGCTTTAGCGAAAGGCAGGTTAATGTGGTGAGCCTGGTTCGCGTGAACGGGGCTAGCCTTGAAGTGACCACGTCCCCAGTCATCTGCAAACTAAAAGTGAAACTCCGAAGACTGAAGAAGCCCAGCACATCACCAAGGCTGTAATACGACACGCTAGAGGACGACCTCACCCTGCAGAAAAAATACAATAACAGCGTGAGAAAGAAATATGAAGAACAAATTGGAAAAGGGTACTCAAAATGGGATTCACTAAAAGAAGTGATGGTGACCCCGCGATCAACATAGCCCCAAAGGAAATCAGACGCAGAAGAAAAAACGAGTGGATGACCGAAGAGATCCTCCACATGATGCAAAGGAGACAAAAAAATTACCCCAAGACACGGAGCAGAGTACAAGAAACTTCACAGGGAGATAAGGAACAAATGCAGACAAGCCAAAGAGGAATGACTCAATCAACAAATGCGCAGAAGTAGAGAGACTGAGGCAGGACCAACAAAGCAGAGATGCATAAAGAGATAAGAGAACTGACAAGACAAAAAACCTGCTCCTCAACAGGATGCATAAAATCCAAGGAAGGAACAATCATATTAGAGAAAGAGGAAATACTCCAGCGATGGGAAGAAATATAAAGGATCTCTTTTGCGACAGGAGAAAACAACCGAGAATAAATAAGGAGGCGGGTGAACCAGAAATACTAAAATCCGAAGGGGTGGAAGCTGCAATGGCCAAAATGAACAGAAACAAAGCGCCTGGCCCAGACGGCATAGTGATAGAACTGCTGAGAGCCTTAGAAGAATATGGCATAGAAAAAATTACCGACATAATAAACGAAATTTATAGCAGCGGAATAATACCAGACGACCTATGCAAGTCGATATTTATAGCGCTGCCAAAGAAACCTGGTGCAAACGAGTGCGAACAACACAGAACTTTCAGCTTAATGAGTCACATTACAAAACTGATTGTCAGAATCCTGATGAATAGAGCAAGAAGCAGAATCAGGCCAGAAATAGGGCAGGAACAGTGCGGGTTCGTCAAAGACACTGGAACAAGGAACGCCATATTCATGATTAGGATGCTATCTGAAAGAGCATAACAAATGAAGAAAGACTTATACCTATGCTTCATTGACTACGCGAAGGCATTCGGCAAGATACAACACAAAGAATTGATGGAGATGCTTGGCAGCCTCGACATTTTCGGGAAAGACATAAGAATAATCAAGAATCTCTACTGGCAGCAAACGGCCTGCATACGGACAGGTAATGATCTCAGTAGATACACAAAGATAGAAAAAGGCGTAAGACAAGGATGTGTCTTTTCACCGGATCTGTTCAACCTATACAGCGAGAATATTTTGAGGACCCTAGATGACACGCCAGCATTTGTTATTGGAGGCCACAACCTGAACAACATAAGGTATGCGGACGATACAGTGCTGATTGCGGACACGGAAAGGAAACTACAAGACCTCATACAGAAAGTAGCAGTGGAGAGTGACAAGAAGGGACTACAAATAAACTTTAAGAAAACTGAGTGCATGGTCATCAGCAAAAGATACAACCCAAAATGCCAAATACAGATTGGAGATATCAGAATCAAGCAAGTACAAAGATTTAAGTACCTAGGAAGTGTTCTAACAGGAGATGGAAAGTGCGACACGGAGATCCGAAGGTGAATTGGCATGGCAAAGGACGCGTTCCAGAAGATGAGCGAAATACTAACAGACAGGAAAATCTCAATAGAAACAAAGAGAAGAGTGCTGGACTGCTACGTGATGTCAGTTCTTCAATACGGCAGTGAATGCTGGACAATATCATCGAAAATGAGGACAAAACTGGAAGCGGCCGAAATGTGGTTCTACAGAAGGATGCTACGGATATCGTGAACCGAGCATGCAAGCAACGATGAGGTGTTGGAAAGAATGGCAACAAAAAGGAAATTGATACTGAGCATCAGGAAGAGACAACTGAAATTCCTTGGACGCGCAATGAGGAAGGTGAGCCTGGAGAACCTGATACTGACTGGACAGATAGAAGGAAGGAGAGACAGAGGAAGGCAGCGGATAACATATTTGCAGGGTCTGATCAGGTGGATGATGGAACATACTAAGAGCCACAAGGGATAGGGAGACATGGAGAACCATGATCGCCTACGTCCTGAAGGGACAGGACACATAGAAGAAGAAGAAGTCACATCGGGGTGGATTCCTTTGGAATCCTCCCCTGGTCAAGGTAGTTCCTTTTTGTGTACCCAGTTAATGGGAATGAATGGGATTCCTAGCCTGTCCCCGGTATTGTCTTTTGTTATGATCCAGGTCGAGATTCCCAATTTCCCCAGTTTTTATTTTTTCCCGTTTCATCTCGTCTGGGTCAAGATTATATTCTCCCCTTCCATTTTATTTTCTCCTTCTCCACTCCCTGAAAAAAGAGTGCCTCTTGATTTTATCCTATGGGCAGAACACAGCAGCCTGTTTTGTTTTGTGGTTTGGTTGGGTCCAACTAACATCATATCTGTTTGTATCATTTGTTTAAAAAATTTTTGGTTTGGGAATTTATGTAATGCCACTCCCCACATATCATTTTATGATATATTTTTAAATATATTTTTGTATCTATTATTCACAATAAAATTTTTTTGGTCATTTGGGTTTTTTTATGTCCCTGGTATGTTTGAAGTATGTTGGTGTATGAAGGATTGAATGATGATGGACACGTTCTTGTGTTGGATGAGAAAATTGTAAAATATGTTTGGGTCGTGAGTCGGATTAGATAGGATTAGGATAGGTACTGAAGACCAACCTGATTTTTTTACCTCTCACCAAATCGGCCTTGTGCCACAATTGTATTTTTATTTTTCATACAATAAATATTGAGAAGATCTTGGGAAGTCTTTAGGAATTCTTAGAAATTCTAGAGCGTTCGTTAGAGTTCTATTGGAGTTCAGTAGAACTATTAGTTCCAGTTTGGACATAGTTGGACTAAGGCAGTTGATTTTAGTCGACAGTCTGCCGAATACTAAGGAGTCAGCTTACCGTGGAAGATTACCAAGTTCGAAACATTTTGGGTGCGTTAAATCGATACCAACCGACATAGCACGGTTGTAACTTTCAGTGCGAAAACTACTCCACAACATAGATATAATTTTGACAGAAAAAATAATTATTTATTGATTTTGTACAGGAAACACATATCTATCTGACCAATATAAATAAATCCCAAATCATAACATACCAGCATATTGTCCCTTTGTTATTTTTTCAATTTTCCCTCAGTCTCTGAAGAAGCTTTAATAAAACTTGAAACATGTTAGACTGAGATACGTTTCCTATTTTATTCTTTTATTTTATTCTATCATTTGTCAGATTCGAATTCATATATTCGATTGATATATAACTATACTAGCAGTATAGCCGGGCGTTGCTCGGGTGTAATGAAACTTTAAAACTAATCCATGGTCCTGGATCTCAATTGCGACAATTTACCAATCGCACCTAGTATATATATATATATATATATATATATATATATATATATATATATATATACTAGCAGTATAGCCGGG
This sequence comes from Ascarosepion bandense, assembly GCA_037127315.1. Taxonomy (NCBI): domain Eukaryota; kingdom Metazoa; phylum Mollusca; class Cephalopoda; order Sepiida; family Sepiidae; genus Ascarosepion; species Ascarosepion bandense. The sequence goes on from JBBBDQ010000393.1 coordinate 501,002, forward strand.
CGTTGCTCGGGTGTAATGAAAGCTTTAAAACTAATCCATGGTCCTGGATCTCAGACTCTTTGGACGTTGGCACGAAAGACTAAAAAGCAATGGTTGTGTCCAGTTAAAGCGAAACCGTTGACCGAAAGAAAAATGAATAGATGTAAGTCAAATTTTGATTTCCTGGTATCGATATAAAATAAGATTTTTCGTCGTAAAATGAATTTTGAGAGAAAAATAAATCCTCTGAGTAAATGGTATCATGGCTGAGACTAAGAACTACAATTATATCTACTTAGAAGCAAGAACTAAAATAAAAGTGCTGAAAAAATACAGACATCCAGGCAGATAAACAGACACACACACAAACATCTTGCATTTTATATATATATATATATATATATATATATATATATATATATATTATCGATTTTCTGCACTATTGTAAGAACTGCAACCTTGAAACTTATGAATATTGTTTGCTATGTCTTTGTCTATGAGTGTATCAAATTTGATTAAAATCGGACCACTCCTTCTATAACACGATTTTTTCGATTATCAATTTTTGATATTTATCGGGGGTACCTCGACACCTAACTAAGAACACTTGCAGATGCTTATTGTACAACTGTGTAAATTTTCAAGAAAATCGTTTCAGCCGTTTTGGAGTCTATAGATAACGGATACACACACACACACACACACACACACAGAGACAAAGTTCCATTTATAAATCAGTATAGATACAGATTAGATAGATAGATTTAGATTTATATATGTTGTCTTACATTTTCTGGGAAATAGCACAGAATTAATCATTATGTACAGTTGAATAAGACCAATACGCGAAAATCATTATCGATTACATTAACTTTTGACTTCGTGCTTGACATTATATACATAGATGTGTGTGTGTGTTGCGTGATTGTCCATGTGTGCGCGCGTGTGTGTGTGCACGTGTGAAACATGTTTACACCAGAACAATCTAATATTTATCGATGGCTAATTCACTTAGATCAATTTCTAACACATTTCTGTTGACGTAATCTTTTTCTATGTGCCTTGTCCTTTTCACAACGTAGGCGATCATAGCCTTCCACATCTCCCTATCCCTGCTGGCTCTTAGTACACTTTCTCCTGTAACATCTGTCAACCCCCGTTCTGTCATCCACCAGCTAAGGTGGATGACAGAACGGGGGTTGAGGGTTGCCATTCAAATATGTTATCCGTTTGTTTCCTCTGGCTCTTTTTCCAGCTGACTGGTCTGTTAGTATCAGGTTCTCCAAGCCCTCCTTCCTCATTGCATGTCCCAGGAAACTTCAGCTGTCTCTTCCTGATGCTCAATATTAATTTCCTTTTCGTTTCCATTATTTCCAAAACCTCATCATTGCTCACATGCTCGGTCCAGAATCCTTCTGTAGAAACAGATTTCAGCTGCTTCAAGTTTTTCCTTCATATTTGATGATATTGTCCAAAATTCACTGCCATATTGAAGAACTGACATCACATAGCAATCCAGT
>JBBBDQ010000393.1:507500-635000 GCA_037127315.1 Ascarosepion bandense
AAGGCTAAATAAATCCTCTGAGTAAATGGTATCATGGCTGAGACTAAGAACTACAATTATACCTACGTAGAGTCAAACACGAAGCAAAAACTAAAATAAAAGGGCTGAAAAAATACAGACATACAAGGCAGATAAACAGACACACACACAAACATATTGCCTTTTATATATATATATATATTACCGATTTTCTGCACTATTGTAAGAACTGCAATCTTGAAACTTCTGAATATCGTTTCTTATGTCTTTGTCTATGAGTGTATCAAATTTGATTAAAATCAGACCACTCATTCTATAAACCGATTTTTTCGATTATCGATTTTTCGATATTTATCGTGGGTACCTCGATACAAGACCTAGCTAAGAACACTCGCAGACGCTTATAGTACAAGTGTGTAAATTTTCAAGAAAATCAGTTCGGCCGTTTCAGAGTCTATAGGTAACGGATACACACACACACACACACACATAGAGACAAAGTTCCATTTATAAATAAGTTTATATATATATATATATATATATATATATATATATGTGTGTGTGTGTGTGTGTGTGTGTGTGTGTGTGTGTGTGTGTGTGATATATATATAATTAAGTTAACGATTTGTTTCAAATAGTTGTTTGCTCATTTAATGCTGGGTTAAATATTCGGTCTGATATCCTTTGCTTTGTTTTGTTCTACCAATTTTCGTAAAAGTGTTCGGGGCCATAATTAATGCTGAAATAGTTCAACATCTTACTGCCCACAAAGTCTACTCTGACAGGCAGTATGGCTTCGCTTTGCCAGGTCAACGGCCGGCATGCTAACAACCGTTACAGAGTATATGCTCCAGGCCCTTGATGAGTCAGGCGAGGCTCGTGTTGTTGCTTTGGATATCTCCAAGGCTTTTGATAAGGTTTGGCACTCTGGCCTTCTATGCAAGCTACGAGGTTACGGTGTTACCGGACGCTTACTTGATCTAATCCAACTATTTTAAATAACCGCAAAATAAAGGTCGTTTTGAATGGGCAGGCCTCTGCATCCTACAGCACAAACGCTGGTGTCCATCAGGGCTCAATCCTGGGCCCGATGCTCTTCTTTATCTTCATAAATGACCTCCCAGCTGAGATCAAGTGCCAAGTAGGCATCTACGCAGATGACACAATTTACTCCCGCATCAGTAAGAAACTCAATATTAGAAATATAAGAAACTCAATATACCTATCATGGTATGTTCATCTCAGTGTTCTTGACAGGCTCCAAAGTAGAATCAGTAATTTGATAGGTACCGACTTGGCTGCTCGTCTCCAGCCACTTTCTCACCGACGAATGTGGCTTAACTCTTGTCCGTTCTATAAATATTTTCATGGCTTCTGCTCCGACGAACTTAAGTTACTGGTGCCCCTGCCACAGACTGGCAATTTGGTCCCACCCATTCACAGTTAGATCAACCAAATGCAAACGACAATTCTACACCTGTAGCTTCTTTTCTCGTACTTCCCGCCTGTGGAACTCGCTTCCATATTCTTGCTTTCCTGACGGCTTCAACCTCCAGGAATTTAAATGCAATGTCAATATCCATCTCTTATCCACTTGACTCCAGTTCTTTCTACATCACCCTGTATATCTTTTCCTTTCTCTCTAGCTTTGCAACTGTCATCACAACTGTATTCACAGCTTTCTTTTGCTTCTTTCTAACTGGTTCGTCTTTCTCTTTACTCTCCTCCTATCTAATCTTTTTACTCTTATGTAGCCCCCTGTACATCAGTCTTTCCACACCGCCCTGTATATCCCTTCCTTTCTACCCACCTTTGCAACTATCATCACACCCGTATTCCCATTCTCACTTCTCTGACACTCCCTGTAACTGGTTCGTCTTTCTCTTTACTCTCCTTCTATCTAATCTTTTTACTCTTATGTAGCCCCCTAATCTTTTTACTCTTATGTAGCCCCCTAATCTTTTGCTCTGATGTAGCCCCCTGCATATCATTGGCGTTGCCACCTTGTTTGGGTTGAAATGATTAAAAGAAAAATGAATAACATCTAACATCTAATTTGGTAAGTGTATACCATATATCATGTATCATGTATCATATATCATGCATCATGTATCATGTATCATATATCATATATCATGTATCATGTATCATATATCATGTATCATGTATCATGTATAATGTATCATATATCATGCATCATGTATCATGTATCATGTATCATGTATCATATATCATGCATCATGTATCATGTATCATATATCATATATCATGCATCATGTATCATGTATCATATATCATGCATCATGTATCATGTATAATGTATCATATATCATGCATCATGTATCATGTATCATATATCATGTATCATGTATCATGTATCAAGGTTTGGTGACAGTTATAATGTAGCATGTGGAGCTGAGTTATAAATACCTTCAAAACAGGTTGGTCAGAGGCTATCTGATTGAGGATGTTTCAAAATATGCAGTTTTGTCTCCCAAGTTGTTTGGCTTTTTCATCCCACAAACTACCAAGCAACGGTTATGATTTTTCACTTGTGCTCCTGTTCATTAACAGACATCACCATCCGCCTGGTGAACATCTGTAACTGGCTAAGTTCAGACAACTAACAACCATAATCTATGGCGCAGAGCATTAAATTCAATGTAGTTTGTTTAAATTCTAAAACATAAAATATGTACACTACCGGCGATAATTATTAGGCCACCTTAGTGTTTTAAAAAAATGATGTATTTCATAGTATTTTTTAGTATTTATTATTTAAGTTAATAATTGTAAATGAAAATAGAATGGTTCTTTTGTTATTGTTACTTTGCAAAATTTTACAAGGCAAATAGCGACAATTTAACCATCGCACCCTGTAGATTTGCTATTTTATATCTATATATACATTACCGGCCATAATTATTAGGACACCCCAGTGTTTAAAAAGAATGATGTATTTCATACTATTTTTTAGTAGTTATTGCCAAGTGAATAATTGTAAATGAAAATAGAATGGTTCTTTTGTTATTGTTACTTTGCAAAATTTTACAAGGCAAATAGCGACAATTTACCCATCGCACCATGCAGATTTGCTATATATATATATATATATGTATATACACTACCGGCCATAATTATTAGGCCACCTCAGTGTTTTAAAAAAAATTATGTATTTCATACTATTTTTTAGTAGTTATTGCCAAGTGAATAATTGTAAATGAAAATAGATTCCCAGGTATTTAATTTTTGTACCTGCTTGATTCTGGTATCCCCGACCTGTATTTGGCATTTTGGGCTGCCCTTTTTACTTCGAACAAAGAAACTGTTTTCATGCTTTTAATAGTTTGTAATGATTTTTCCAAAACGTATTCACTCATTCGTTATATTCTTTAATTGTTAATGCTTTTCTTATTAATCCGGATATCATTATTGTTGTGGATCTTAGTCGCCAATTTGTTGTGGAGTTGTGGCGAAACTTCGTTGCAAAGTTGTAGTGACTGGTTTGTGCCGGAAGTAAGACATGGAACAAGCAGGTAGGTTCAAAACAATGTATTAGTATTACAAGAAACATAGATATTCAAAGGAAGTATTAATCATAGTTAACATAGAAATAAGTAAGTCCGAAAGTATTATTACGCTGCTTATTGCCTGACTAGTAGCTCTTGTTAACTCCTTTCCGGAAGTCACGCAGGTAATTACATATAACAAAGGGGAAGAGTCCATTCCTCGTATGAGGGCACCTTAACAATTATTTTCAAGGCTTGTCAGAAAAGTTAGCAACCATTCAATCCGAGTATTTACCTACTTTTGTAATAGAACCTTCTGCTCGTAATTCGGTGTCCATTTAATTTTCCACTCAGAAAACCAGAATCCAGCTTAATCACGTCTACGACGTTTCAACGTCGGTTTCTTGAATAAAAATGGTTCGGTTTAGTTTGGTTTTCAGGTTATTTAATGAGGAATTATTTTCTACATTAAATAGGTAAGCACATGTTTGATTTTCACAATAGACGAAAAGGTAGGCACGGTACAATAAACAGGTGGCCTAATTAGGAAAATGGTTACCACGTTTCACGGAAATGCAGTTGACATATTCATAACTCCAACTGACAGGACGTTTAGACATGGGAAAAACCAGGTGTTGCAGAGAGTTAAACCAGGAACTAACGAAACTGACAAACGTAGATGATGTGATTTTTCGCAAAAATGAATTGTACGAAATAGGAAATATCTACCCTAGATACGACGATCACACAGTATACATGCTCACTGAATATGCTTATCACCGACAACTGATTAAGCAAATTTATGGGGAACTAGCAGTATAGCCCGGCGATGCTCGGGTGTAATGAAAGCTTTAAAACTAATTCATGGTCCTGGAGCTCAGACTCTTTGGATGTTGGCACGAAAGACAAAAAAGCAATAGTTGTTTCCAGTTAAAGCGAAACCGTAGACTGAAAGAAAAATGAATAGATGTAAGTCAAATTTTGATTTCCTGCTCTCGATATCAAATAAGATTTTTTGTCGTAAACTGAATTTTGAAGGCTAAATAAGTCATCTGAGTAAATAGTATCATGGCTGAGACTAAGAACTACAATTATACCTACTAGGAGTCAAACCCGAAGCAAAAACTAAAATAAAAGGGCTGAAAATAATACAGACATACAGGCAGATAAACAGACACACACAAAAATATTTTGCCTTTAATATATATATATATATATATATATATATATATATATATATGTTATCGATTTTCTGCACTATTGTAAGAACTGCAACATTGAAACCTCTGAATATCGTTTCTCATGTCTTTGTCTATGAGTGTATGAAATTTGATTAAAATCGGACCATTCCTTCTATAACCTGATTTTTTCGATAATCGATTTTCGATATTCATCGAGGGTACTTCGACACAAACTCTAGCTAAGAACACTCGCAGGCGCTTATAGTACAACTGTGTAAATTTTCAAGAAAATCGGTTCAGCCGTTTCAAAGTCTATAGGTAACGGACACACACACACACACACACAGACAAAGTTCCATTTATAAATAAGTTTAGATAAGAATTTATCAGATTGGTTACCAATTTGCATCCAGATTGCGTAACCGATTCTTACGTCATTCAGAATTACTCGATGCTCCTTAAACTGACCTTATTTATTATTTATCTTTCTACCATCGTGAATGATTTGGAGGTATTGCTGTGAATCTTAGTTACCAAATTGTTTCAGTAGAACTTCGATGCAAAATTTTAGTGACCGGTTTGGTCAGAAGTAAGGCACTATAAACAGTGTATTAGTATAAGAACATAGATACAAAGTAAAGTTTTAGTAATCAATAAATAGAATAAGTCCGAACGGTAGAGTTACGCTGCATATTGCCTGACTGTGTACTAACTGTTGTACTAACTGCCTTCTACCGTGGTATTTAATTACCTACCCACATAATAAAAATGTGGTACAAGACCTTTTTATAGTGAGTAATCCGGGCCATATAGCCCGGGAAAAAATTTATGTCTATTTTTTTTCCCTGACGAGACTCTACCCTTCGGCGGAGTTTCGACTGGGTCATTACTCTCTGCATCGAAAGTCGAGAGTTCAACAATGCGCAAGACAGTTCACTGCCTTCAACTGCCGTACTTAGCTTCCCCAGCAAGTAATTATATAGTAACAGGAAGAGTCCATTTCTCGTAGGAGGAGACCATAGAAGGTATCATGCCTTCTTTTACCTTCGGCTGGACAATCTCATCAAAAATTAAGGAAAGAATTGAAGGATGGCGTTATGAGGATGCATTTATATATAATAATAATAATAAGAATAATAATAATGTCTAAAAAGTTGTAGTAAGGGATACTATTGAGTCCTACTTATTATTACAACTTTTTAGACATTATTATTATTATTATTATTATTATTATTATTATATCTATGATATCGTCATCATCTGTTACGAGGATGCATTTATATATAATAATAAGAAGAAGAATAAGAATAAGAATAATAATGTCTAAAAAGTTGTAGTAAGGGATACTATTGAGTCCTACTTATTATTACAACTTTTTAGACATTATTATTATTATTATTATTATTATTATTATTATTATTATTATTATATCTATGATATCGTCATCATCTGTTACGAGGATGCATTTATATATAATAATAATAATAATAATAATAAGAAGAATAATAATAATGTCTAAAAAGTTGTAGTAAGGGATACTATTGAGTCCTACTTAATATTACAACTTTTTAGACATTATTATTATTATTGTTATTATTATAATTATTATTATTATTATTATATCTATGATATCGTCATCATCTGTTACGAGGATGCATTTATATATAATAATAATAATAAGAAGAAGAAGAATAATAATAATGTCTAAAAAGTTGTAGTAAGGGATACTATTGAATCCTACTTATTATTACAACTTTTTAGACATTATTATTATTATTATTATTATTATTATTATTATTATTATTATTATATCTATGATATCGTCATCATCTGTTACGAGGATGCATTTATATATAATAATAATAATAATAATAATAATAATAATAATGTCTAAAAAGTTGTAGTAAGGGATACTATTGAGTCCTACTTATTATTACAACTTTTTAGACATTATTATTATTATTATTATTATTATTATTATATATAAATGCATCCTCGTAACAGATTTTGTCGATATCATAGATATAATAATAATAATAATAATAATAATAATGTCTAAAAAGTTGTAGTAAGGGATACTATTGAGTCCTACTTATTATTACAACTTTTTAGACATTATTATTATTATTATTATTATTATTATTATTATTATTATTATTATATATAAATGCATCCTCGTAACAGATTTTGACGATATCATAGACCGAACAACGAGGATTTGGAAAGGATGGAAGCGAAAAGAAGAATTATACTTAACATCAGAAAAAGACAACTGAAGTAATGAGGATGGGGAGCTTGGAAAATCCGATACTCACAGGACATATAGAGGAAAACAGAGACGAGGGAAAAAAATGCATGGAATACTTGATGGGCTTGATCAAATGGATGACAGAGCAGGGTTTAGGAAAAGTAACAAGAGTGTTAAGCGCTAAAAAGGATAGAGAGATCTGGAAGGCCACGATCGCCTACCAGTGTTGTTCTTTTCTCTCCTGTAGAATGCTCTCCGAAAAGGCAATACGAATAAAGAAATACCTGTACCTTGACAAAATCCAACAGAGAATCTGTGATGTTATAGATACCGACTTGGCAGCTCAGATACAGTCAATTTCTCATCCCGCGCAATGTGGCTTCCCTGTGTCTCTTCTACAAATACTTTAACGGCTTCTGCTCCGATGAACTTAGCTCACTGGTGCCTTCTATATACAAATTTCCTCGAACCACAAGATTGGCAACTGTGTTCCACCCTTTTACTCTGAAACCAATAAATTGTAAACGCAAATTCTACTCCATTAGCTTCTTTTCTCGCTCATCCCGCCTGTGGAATTCCCTTCCATTTACTTGCTTTCCCGACAGCTATAATCTCCAAGAATTTAAATGTAAAGTTAATAGTCATCTCCCATCTCACTAACCTGCACCCTCTCTCTCATGCTCTTTTCTCTGTCCACTCCACTTTCATCAGTATTCTCATTCTTCTCTTACCCACTTCCTGATAACCCCTATAACCTGTCACTCTTTCTCATAGCTTTCCTCCTATGTAACAGTGGCAGTAAAATGCTTTGCTTGCGGCGATATGATTATTTAAAAAAAAAAATGTTTTATCGATTATAAAAAGGCGTTCGTCAAAATACACCACAAAGAATTGATGGAGATGTTCAGCAGCCCTGACACATTCAGGAAAGACATAAGAGTAATTAAGAATCTCTAGTGGCAACAAACTGCCTGCAGGTAACGATCTCAAGATATACAAAGATAAAAAGGCGCGTAAGACAAGGATGCGTCATTTCACCGGATCTGTTCAACTTGTTCAGCGAGACTATTCTGAGAGTCCTAGATGTTATGCCAGGTTTTGGAATCGGAGGAAACAATTTGAATAACATCAGCTACGCAGACGATACAGTGCTGATTGCCGACACGGAAAAGAAACTACAAGATCTCCTACAAATATAGCCGAAGAGAGTGACAAAAAAAGGACTACAAATAAACTGCAAGAAAACCGAATGCATGGTCATCAGCAAAAAGAGCAACCCAAAATGCCAAATACAGTTAGGAGATTCTAATATCAAGAAGGTACAAAAATTTAAATACCCGGAAAGTGTTCTAACAGAAAACGGAAAGTGCGACACAGAGATCCAAAGGCGAATTGGTGTGGCGAAGGACACGTTTCAGAAGCTGAGTAAAGTATTAAGACACAGGAAACTTTCACTAGAAACAAATAAGAAAGTACTAGATTGCTAAGTGATGTCAGTTCTTCAATATGGCAGTGAATGCTGGACAATATCATCAATGATGAAGGAAAAAGTTGAAGCAACTGAAATGTGGTTCTACAGAAGGATGCTGCGGATATCGTGGACTGAGCATGTGAGCAATGATGAGGTTTTGGAAATAATGAAAACGAAAGGGAAATTAATACTGAGCATCAGGAAGAGACAGCTAATGAGAAAGGAGAACCTGATACTAACAGGCCAGATAGAGGGGAAAAAGAGACAGAGGAAAGCAGCGAGTAAAATATTGGCAGGGCCTGAGAAGCTGAATGACGGAACCGTGGTTGTGTGGTATTACAGGAGGAAGTGTGCTCAGAGCCACCAGGAAAAGAGAGACGTGGAAGGCCATGATCGCCTATGTCCTGAAAAGACAGGGAACATAGAAGAAGAATTTTGTTAGAAAGTTAAATGCAGTGCATCTGGAAACGAGAAATATTCCTGTTTTGAATTTTTTTTTTTTTTTTTTTTTTTTTTTTTTGTTGGGTGGTGGTGATCATAAATAAAAGAGAAAAATAATCTTAAATAATGCCGTGAAGGAATTCAGTAACAGAGAAAGAAAGACAAAAATATTGTAAGGAAAGAGAGAGAAGAAAGGGTAATGAATGAAAGCCCAATTGAAGTGTGACGAGAGTGAAACCCCCCACATATATAGACTCTTGCTTGAACGTTTTTATAAATGTCAATTCTTAAGAACACGCAGTGGGCTATTTAGTACATGTTTACTTAGCGTCATAAATATTTCATCTCATCCACCCCACTTCTTTCGCCATCTACTTTTACAAAGTTTTGCCTACATTTCTGCTGACTAGTATTATACGTCGTCATATTACGGGGAATTATCAACCAGGCATACGTTATTCTCTCTTCTCATTCACACCAGCTAATACTTACAAATGTCAAAGTTTGGACATGCCGCAGCTCAAACCATCCCTTACACATCGATTTCATCTCGAAATTTTCTTTGCAAAATTACACTAACTGTCTGGTCGGGTGCCCCTGCTATTCTCCTCGGGGTTCTTGACAAAATACAACGTAGAATCTGTAATGTGATCGATACCGACTTGGCAGCCCGGCTGCAGTCACTCTCTCACCGGCGTGATGTGGCTTCCCTGTGCCGCTTCTATAAATACTTACACGGCTCCTGCTCCGATGAATTTAGATCACTGGTGCCACCTAGGTATGAATTTGCACCAGATACTAGATTGGCAACTAGTTCCCACTCTTTTACAGTGAAACAGATAAGATGTAACCGCAATTTTTACTCTAACAGCTTCTTTCTCGCACTTCTCTTACATATACTTGCTTCTCCGACAGCTAAAATCTCCAGGAATTTAAATGTAAGGTCAATAGACACTTCTTGTCACACTAACTTGCATCCATTCTCTCAAACTCTCTTCCCATCTACTCAACCCTCATCCTCGGTATCCCCATCAATCTATCCCCTTCCTTCCGACATTTCCTATAACTAACCCCTCTTTCTCATCAATTTCCCCTATTTAACCCCCTGCGCAATAGTGGCAGTGGAATGCCTTGCTTGGGGTGAAATGATTAAAAAAACTGCTGCGTACAAATCGACCTGGCATATAACACTTTTAGCCAAAACTTAATTAAGCATATACTTACCTATGGGTTAGGCCTGTACTTAATGTATAGGTCGATCCAAAACATATGGCAGGTTATGTAAGCTAAGAAAGATGTTTTAGTCTGGAAAACTCTATCCCTAAAGATTTTTAAGCTTGAAAACTCGACTTGTCCGCCGGAATTTACGTAACGATGAACATGCTTGTTTTTTTATTTTATTTTTACATACATCTGGAGATTTTTCAAATATCTGAAGACTATAAATGAAATTGATATTAAGGGCACTTCCGCATTAGAGAAGTGCGCTGTGGTGCAGTGGATATCGGCTCGGAATGTGAAATCGGGAAGCCGAGTTCGAATTTTAGTTGAATTTCTTGCATTCACATAACGCGCTAATACCCTTGGGAAAGGTATTAATCCGTCTCTTCCCTCCAGTCATGGGTTAAATAACAGGACAGATTGGGTCCTATAACCTTGGCTGGCAACCAATCTACAGCAGAAAGTAATGGCAACCTACTGTGGGATAATCTTCTGCCTAGTCAGTCATGGCTCTTTCGCCTAAACGTGTATCACATATGGCACTTAACTGACTGACTGAATATAACTGTTGGAGACATGATTAAGGCTTCTACTGGTCATAAAGTGGGGGATCGGTTTTCTATTGCTATGAAGTAATAAACTGACCCCCCACTAATTACTACATAATAATATGATACATCGCTTCTCCCTCTAGCTATGAGTCAAATAGCAGGACAGATTGGGTTCTCTAGCCTTGGCTGGCAACTAGTCTGCCGCAGAAAGTAATGGCAACCTACTGCGAGATAAAAGAGACATGATCGCCCAAGCGTGTATCACGTATGGCACTTAACTGACTGACTGAAATTAATAGTTGGAATCCTGATTAAGATTTCTACTGGTCATAAAGTGGGGGATCAGTTTTGTATTGCTATGAAGTTATAAATTGATCCCCCAATAATTACTACGTTATAATATAATACATCGCCTTAACGTGTATCACGCATGGCACTTGACTGACTGAGTATTAGAGATTTTTTAGTTTGTCTCCAAATATATTAAGGACTTTTTCTAAACAACGTCTTTCAACGTCTTTCATGATATCCAAATATTATTAAAACAGTAGTAATCATTTGATGTTTTTAAATTTATACTATTTGCCTCTTCTTCTTCTTCTTCTTCTTCTTCTTCTTCTCTCTTCTTCTTCTTCTTCTTCTATGTGCCATGTCCCTTCAGGACGTAGGCGATCATGGCTTTCCGCGCCTCCCTACTGGAATTCATAATAATGAAGGATGCAGTAAACCTTTCTGGATTCTAGAAAGAATTAAGCAGTACTTTTTTCAGGTAATATCAATTTGTTACATAAATTTGTTTGTTTATTTATTTAATATTTATCATTTATTAATTGTTCATATTGGATCCTTCAACAATGAATTTCCCTTTATTTTTTACGACTTTCTACAAGTAATCCACTGTGCGTTACCGTGGAGTGAATATCGGCTCAGAACAAGAAATCCATCACAACCTGACTTTCTAATGGTTCACTCAGACAAACCCTCCGAAAATACACCCCACCAACTTTATTGTCGGGATTTGGATAGAAAGGTGTTGTTTTTAATAATGATTTCTATATAAATGTATCTATAATTATATCTAATTATATGTATATCGATATCTATCTATCTATCTATCTATCTATCTATCTATCTATCTATCTATATATATATATGTGTGTGTGTGTGTGTGTGTGTGTGTGTGTGTGTGTATTTATTATAAATTATATTTTAGAACATGTACAATTTATTTTTGTATATATCCACTACAAACTGTACATTTCTTTTCGACATTGGATTTCCAAAGTCTCATCAGGTGGTGTGGAAAGGAATGGAATACTTCTTTTCTTATATTTGGGAGTTGTGTGTGGGATGTTGACGGGGGTTAGCGATAAGGAAATAAGTCTTGTAAATTGTCCGTTAGAATTTCGAAGATATTTTTTAATCGTTTCACCCCATGCAAGGCGGTAGCGTCACTGATGCGCAGTGGGGGATACATAAGAGCAAAAGATTAGATAGGAGGAGAGTAAAGAGGAAGACGAACCAGTCACAGAGGGTGTCAGAGAAAGTAGCAAGAGATTGACGGGAATATATATATATATATATATATATATATATATATATACAAGTACCACCACTAAATCACTAAAAACACTGCATAGTGTTAAAAAAAAGCCCAAACTTAATAAAAACGAATTTTTTCCATCAAAATATTGATATTATTATTAAGAGGAAACATCAAAGTAATTTTTAATTATTTTACAAACTTTTTAATCCCTTATAACATGTTCGAAATTTTGGCAGAAAATCTAGTTTTGATTGAGTTAGCAGGTAACCAAAACGTTACAACTGTTTGCAATGGAAATCGTAATGAAGAAATCACCCACTTTTTTTTCCTGTAACAAACACATTAATTTGGAAATTCTTGCAAAAATGAAATAATTGTCGGATTTTAATGAAAATGCTCATTCACAAAATGACTTTATTTTGGAATTATTTTTTTTAAATCTGGTTAAAAATGTATTTTTCCCTCAGTTACCTCCCTCTACGTAAATCCATGAATAATAAATTTGACTTTCTTGCAGTCTATGGTTTATTAATTAAACGCAGGACTCATTGTGGAATATAAATCATCAATTTTTTTTCAATTTGGCCTCTGTATCCAAAAATCTGCTCCGAAGAGTAAAATAAAAAATGCAATAAAACTCTGATATTATTTAATTTGATAAGTTTTTACTTGCTTGAATAAATAATAACAATTAAGAACATAATAGTTTGAAGAAAGAAATTTCGATTTATAATGAAATTTTAAAATAATTCTTTTCATTTATTTTATTATAATGATTTAAAATGTTTTAAAAATATTTTAAAAATAGTTCAAAGATTTGTTGCGGTTAGATTTTTAAGTTAATAATTGAACTTTTATTTGCCTATCGAAAATTGAAAAGTTTCATCCAAATCGTTTGGCCTTCAAATTTTTAAAATAATTTAAAATCTATTTCGTGTGTGTATTAGAAGTTTTTTTTTTGTATAGTAATTTTTGTGCAAATTAAAAGGTCAGTGTTTCCTCCCTCACACGAAAAAAAATTGTACAATTTTGTCAATTATGGCTGCAAAAATTCAAAAATTGAAAAAAAAAACTCAAACTTTGTATTCCAATCAATGTAATTTCTGTTTGAATTACACCAGAGTATTTTGCTTACTGGAAATAGTAAATTTATTCATTCAGCTTTCAATTAAATCTAGAATAAGTTTATTTTTAAAAATTCAGTTTAAAAGTTAGATATCGAAAATTACTGGAGACACTTCATTCTGAAAAAAATTTTATACAAAATGTGATATGATGAAATGAGCTCAATATCATGTCGAAAAGGATTATAATTTATAACCAAATTAGACGATGAGTTGAATATATATATATATATATATATATATATATATATATATATAGGAAATGATAAATTTTCCTTTATATATAAATTCAACTCATCGTCTAATTTGGTTATAAATTATAATCCATTTTGACATGCTATTGAGTTCATCTCATCATATCACATTTTATTTGGTATAAAATTTTATTCAGTATAAAATTTTCTCAGAATGAAATAAAATATTTAACGAAGAATCAAGTAAGATGATTCAGAATAGAAATCTTTAGTCTTATCTTGTAACGGTCGAGAAAAACTTCATTGGGTAGAATGAATGAGCATAAACCCATACACACCTATCCACATATACAGAAATGCGTATACGCATATATACATAAATATGAACGTACATACGCGTACACACACATACACATACACACGCATATATATATATATATATACACACTTATACACATATACATTCCCATACATATACAAATACATATATAGACATATATGTAGCTATATATATATATATATATATATATATATATATAGCTACATTTTATATTGTATGTATATATATATATATATATGTATGTAACTAAACATATACATATAAATGTGTAGATGTATATATACATATATATAAATATATAGATACCTATATATATATATATATATATATATATATATATATATAGCTACATTTTATATTGTATGTATATATATATATATATGTATGTAACTAAACATATACATATAAATGTGTAGATGTATATATACATATATATAAATATATAGATACCTATATATATATATATATATATATATATATATAGCTACATTTTATTTTGTGTATATATATATATATATGTAACTAAACATATACACATAAATATGTAGATGCATATATACATATATATAAATATATAGATACCTATATATATATATATATATATATATATATATATATGCTATTGTTTAAAGACAACATATATTTATTGAAACAAAATATCCACTTATTTGCTGTGGTTCCAAAATAAAATTTAACATAGACATCCTAATCGATGCGAACTGTATAGTAAAAACACCGCTTTATATACAAGGCAATTAAGAAAACAAAAAACCCAAAATTGCTTGGAATACCATGGCTAAAACCAAATTTTATAATGGAAATTTAGATAGATGTAAATTGTCTTTAAAATAACTTGTTATCTTAAAACACTTAAATAAACCTAAATTACTAAACAAAAAATTGAATTGATGACCATATGCTGCCATAGAAAAAATACTTAATGAATTACTTAACACAGATTCCCCTTATTATATGAAGTGTTATATCTATATATAGAGCTCAATGGATGTTATCCAGAGCAATATGATATTTACAAAAGGAAAACTCAACACGCCATTTAAATTGGTTATAAATTATAATTCATTTCAATGAGCTTAATTAGCTCATTTCATCAAACCACACAATATTCCTTCCAATTGGTACAAAATATTTTGCCGGAATAAGTATTTTCTTTAACTAAAGAGAAGGATAAAACGAATAAAAATAAAAATAAAATTAGAAGAAGGAAAAGAAAAAAGAAAAAGAGAGACTTCCATCGTAGCCTCTTTAAGAAATCAATAATTTTCTCTGTAAGGGATTGGGTAAAAGAATGCAAGGAAGGGTAGGGGATATTTTTAAGTGAATATTCCGTGGAAAATTTATCCATTTGTGAGGTAATATCCGTGCGTAAAAACACAATTTTCCAGAGAGTAGATATTCCTGGGAGAGCTCAACTCAGGTTTATAAGGAGCAATATAAGTATAGATGTTTATATTGCTCCTTATAAACCTAAGTTGACGTGTTGAGTTTTCCCTTTTATATATATATATATATATATATATATGGTGCAGTGGATATCGGCTCGAACGAGAAATCGAGGAGCCGATTCTGAATTCCAGCTGAATTCATTGCCTTCATTTACGCGCAAATACCCTTGGGAAAGATATTAATCCGCCTATTCCTTCCAGTTATGGGTTAAATAACAGGACAGTTGGGTTCTATAGCCTTGATCGGCAACCAGTCTACCGCAGAAAGCAATGGTAACCTACTGCGGGATAATCTTCTGCCCAGTCAGTCATGTCTCTTTCGAGACATGATCGCCGAAGCGCGTATCACGTATGGCACTTAACTGACTGACATATATATATATATATATATATATATATATATATATATATATATATATGCTGGAACTATTTTTCGTCACCACTAAGAAGATATTCAAAAGATATTCCTATGTGTTTTGTCATGTGTTTGAATTTCATATCCGTCTGAAGAACTTTTCCTCATTACCACTTAATATTATCAGTGTAAGTTACTACAAGTATCTCTCATGATCAACTCACAAAGAATAATTGAAAGATTTTTAGTTTTATATATAGTTTGTATCACTAGAATAAAGTTTTCTCTCTTCCCAGTTATTTAAATATTTTTCAAATATCTTCAACCTATTAATATTCTCATCAGTTTTGAATTGTTTTTGATTTACAATTTGTTGAAGTTAACATGATCCTTTGTGGGAATTTTTACATGTGTACACCAAATGTCATAGAAGATTTTCTTTATTTCCTTTTTAAACTCATAAATACTGATTGTAGAACGTGCTGGTATCGTAACGGATATATTCAAATTCCAGGCTAGTGTCTTGCGTTCACTCTCGCACAAATACCCTTCTTCAGCCAGCTATGGATTAAATTGCAGAGTAGAGTTGCATGCCTAGTTTTCTGAATTCTACATCCGGGAAATCAACGGAAAATCCAACCACTAGATGTATTATATATAAAATAAGATCTGTTGAAAGTCATTAACGCCTACATCCGAAAAGCAAGGCATCTTTTAAGTACTAGACTTACTGGAATTATTTTTTGCATGTTAGAATATTCATGTCCCTTTCAGTTCTCTACTAACATAAATTATAAATAAACAAACAAATTTATGTAACAACTTAATATTACCTGAAAAAAAGTACTTCTTAATTCTTTATAGAATCCAGAAAGGTTTACTGCATCCTTCATTATTATGAATTCCAGTAGAGAGACGTGGAAGGCCATGATCGCCTACGTCCTGAAGAGACATGTTACATAGAAGAAGAAGAAGCAAATAGTATCAATTTAAAAACATCAAATTTTTACTACTGTTTTTAATATTATTTGGATATCATGTAAGACGTTGAAAGACGTTGTTTAGAACAAGTCCTTAATATATTTGGAGATAAACTAAAAAATCTCTAATACTCAGTCAGTCAAGTGCCATGCGTGATACACGTTTAGGTGATGTATTATATTATTACGTAGTAATTAGTGGGGGATAACTTTACAACTTCATAACAATAGAAAACCGATCCCCTTCTTTATGACCAGTAGAAGCCTTAATAAGGATTCCATCTATTATGTCTAACCCGTCACATTAGTAAAGGAATTAAAAGAACATGAATTTTCTTTTGAAGTAAAAATACAAAAAAATTTTGGACAGTATTAGGCAAATTTACTGTTTTTTCCCAAAAATTTAGCCATATTTCAGGAGATCTTTTTTCCAGTTTCACAAAATATATTTTGTGAAAATAACTTCTGTATGCCCCTTGTCTCCCAGGGAATAGGAGGTTTTAATTGAAAGAACTTTTTAAAGGTGATGAGAATAAACGTTAATCTGAACATGCAATGTCTAATAAATACAACATACGAAAGCAAACTCCCCAGCCAAATTAAAACAATCTTTCTGGTCACAAAATAAAATTTATTATTAATTATCTTTACCCTCATGATATATTACATTTTTTCTATTAAATATCTCCGGACACTTTTCTTTGATTGCTCTTTTGTCTGGTTTAACGAAATATTTTTTCGAACAAATATTATTTTTCTGCAAAACTTCATAGTAAATGTCATTATTCAACACTTCACATATACACACGATTCTTCGACTGAAGAACTATTATTTGGTTATTCGTTTTAGTTTCCCAACACTATATTGCCTTCGATATTGTTGTTAAGTAACGATTTTCATCGCCAATTAAAATTTGTTTAAAAAATAGAATATTATTGCAAAGTTTTATGAACTAATATCTTACTAAAATATAAAGAATTTTTTTTTTACATATGTGGAAACTATACATTTAATCGGCGAATTCACGAGTGAGATCTTCATTTTATCGCAGGTTACCTCAACTTTTCTAGTTTTTCATAAACGGTTAAAACATTTAGGGATTCATTTTAAGACACATTTTCCTCCTTTTGTAAAACTAAAAGAGCTTTAAGTGCAAAAAGTGTGACTTATTTTCTATCATTTCCAAATTTGAATCAATAAATGAATTTTCGGTAATTTTGACAAATAAAAAAAATCATAAAAAATGATATGATGACTTAAAGAAATTATATTAGAGTGCACGCACCCAGACATAAACAAAAAAATTTTAAAAAGTGAAGAAGAATTTAAAGGGTTCTTTGTAAAACACAAATTAAAAATAAAGTTTTATTTAAACACGTCAAAACACTTTTACATGGACTCAGTTGTTTGCTCGCCGCACATCTCAAAGATTTACAGATTTTGTTCTTTTACGAAACACTTTCTTATTTCATAAACAACTCGTGCTAGAGGTGGATGCTAGCACGACTTGGTGTCTTTTTTTCTTTTAATTTTTTTCCCTACTCATGTCCCTGAGTATTTCTGTCTGATTTCGTCTCGATGAACACGTTATGCTTTCTCTGGCGGTGTTTTTATACTTTTTTTTTTTTTTTAATCATCTCACCCCAAGCAAGGCATTTCACTGCCACTATTGCGCAGGGGGTTACATAGGGGAAAGTGATGAGAAAGAAGGGTTAGTAATAAGAAATGTCGAAACGAGGGTGATTGACAGATGAGGATACCAAGGATTTCTACAGTTATGGGTTTGAGGTTGAATTTGTATCATGTTGACTGTTTTTATTTTATGTTGTTTTATTTGTTGGATTATGTTGTCCATGCAACAATAACTCAGTTTTGTTTTGTTTTTATGAAGTATTTTATGGAGCTTACTAGTAATCAGAAAGGGTTTATCAGTTACAACAAGAACATACTCTCCACTTTCATTTTTATGGCTGAATTACCTTGACAAAGAAAACAGACAGACACTGAGAGAGTCAAATATCTATTATCAAACTATGTGGTACTAATGTAATAATTGCATAATTAAATTAGAATTAGTGAATTGTAAATTCATTGTTTAAATTGAATGCATTAGTTTTAAAATTAAATGTCTTGTTTTTTAATTTGAATGCACTATTATTTAATTTGAATTCAGTAATATTTAATTTGAATGTCTTACTTTATAAATTGAATGGCAAATGATGTAGAAGCTTAGTAGAGAACATTCAAATAAAAAAAAACAAGTTATTCCGTTTAAAAACTAAAGCATTCAAGTTAGAAATTACTGCATTCAAATTAAATTATAAGGTATTCAATTTAAAACACAGCAATAATTTTTGTTATTGATATAAAATCGCATTAAATTCAGAAAGCAGTAATCTCTATTTCTGCTGTTATAGGATTTGGGGTTGAATTTGTATCATGGTGACTGTTTTTATTTTATGTTGTTTTATTTGTTGGATTATGTTGTCCATGCAGGAATAACTAAGTTTTGTTTTGTTTTTATTAAGTATTTTATGGAGCTTACTAGTAATCAGAAAGGGTTATTCAGTTACAACAAGAACATACTCTCTACTTTCATTTTTATAGTTGAATTATATAAGAGGTTTCAAATAATCTTTTTTTTACTGGCCAGTATATTTTTTTATTTTTCTTAATTTTTCTTTTTTTAATCATCTCACCCCAAGCAAGTTATTCTACTACCACTGTTGCGCAGGTTATTACATAGGGGATAGTGATGGCAAAGAGGGGTTAGTCATAGAAAATGTCATGAGGAGGGTAATAGACAGATGAGAATAGCGAGAATGGGGGTAGAGTAGATGAAAAAAGAGCTTGAGAGAATGGATGCAAGTTAGTGAGGTAGGAGGTGTCTATTGACTTTACATTTTGTTTTCCTTGAGATTGTAGCTGTCGGGAAAGCAAGTATATGGAAGGGAATTCCACAGGCGAGAGGTACGATAAAAGAAGCTGTTAGAGTATAAATTGCGGTTACATTTTATCGGTTTCACAGTAAAAGGGTGGAACCTAGTTGCCAATCTAGTAGCTTACACAAATTCATACATGGGGGCACCAGTTGTCTAAGTTTATTAGAGCAGAAGCCGCGAAAGTATTTATAGAAGAGGCACAGGGAAGCCACGTCACGCCTGTGAGATAACGACTACAGCAGAGCTGCCAAGTCTGTATTGATTAAACTAAAGATTCTCCGAAGAGCTAGGGATCGATATTAAGCACTTTTAACAGCTACCTAAAAGAACAAACCGAAGTGAATTAACAAACAAAAAAAAAAACAAACAAAAAAAACAGATATACACAAATAAAAGATTTTTACCCATTTTCATCCAGTGTCGTCAGAATTTAGAACATTAAATTCATTTACAAATTACAATAATTTTTCTTCCAACTGGGCAATATTTGGAAAGTAATTTTTTTGATGAATCAATATGTTCTCACTAGCTATATATAATAATGGTTGGTAAATTTTCGATTTAGGACCCGAAGGCTAATATGCCTTCAATTTTTTCCAAAATAGTCTTATTTCTGTGCATATGTATATGCTGAACTCAAATCAACAATTAGATATTGAAGAAACCGAACGTTTTTCATGTTAACGACCAGAAAAAAAAATCGGGCTTCTTCTCGCTATTTTTGTCAGCCATTACCGGCTTAGTGAGAGTCATTCGCTGCTGAACGATTTTAGGCGTAGAAAGAAAATTTGGGCCTATTTACTTCCTTTATAGAAAAGTCCTTGCAGAAAGTAGTACGCAATTTTTTTTTTTTTTTGTGGAAAAAATAAGAGTTATTTTCCTGTATAAATAGCTATTTGCGTTTTTTTTGAGTATATAAGGTATATTACCCTTTAGGTCCTAAAACGAAAATATACCTAAAGGTTTTATATAATGATTTGTACCCATTATTTTTTATAGTGTTTTATGCTGTCGTCAAATGAGGACACTGGGTTAAAATGGTTTTTAATAATATTTCTTTTCTATACTACAATGTGTAGATATGGATCTTAACTCCAATGGATACAATAAACCATGAAAGTTCATGTACGGACATCAAACATGCATATATATATATATATATATATATATATATATATATATATATATATATAATGAAAATAGATTGGATGCCTTTATAAATCCATGGGTGATCGTTTATTACGCGGTGCTCTTACAGACCGCTCTTCAGACCAAAAATCTTTACAAAAATAAATGGCTTATATTTATTCAGACGAAAACATTCGTGGGAGGACAGAAAAACAAAACATGGGCAAGGTGGTTAGATATAAAGTGTTAATTCAGGGAGGTTGAGTTTCTATCCCAGGCGATAACATGACATTTTTTTTTTTAATCATATCACCCCAAGCAAGGGGTAATGCCACTGAAGCGCAGGGGGCTACGTAAGAATGAAAAGATTGGAAAAGAGAAAGCCGGGAACCACATCCTAAACAGGGAAGAAGGGATGAGCCTCTACACCTGTTCAATAGACGTGCGTGGAGTGTGAACCGGGCGATATTTTAGTCATTGGACTGTACTTTTAGTTAGCCATTCTTTAATACAAGGCAGTAAATTTAGGGGCCGTATTTTTACTAGAAGAATTGAATTGTTAGATTTAGATATTAATTATTACTATAAATAATATCTTCATTTTTTAAATAGTAATTTTTTATCTCTTTGGTTTTATGACAATAATATTTTTATCGAGCATGAAAAGAATGTTAAAAAAAAGGCAGAAATAAGCGTTAATTGTTATTATTACGTACGATACCTAAAACAATGTTTCATAAAGCTTATTAATGACACTAATATTAAAGATTACTATTTAAAACTCTAGTTTGCAACTAAAGATTAATGTGCAAGTAAATATATACCATAAGCCCCTTAAGCAACCCTCCAATGGGTGCGAGTAATACCCGTTAAAGACTTTATATCCATTAATTTATTTGTATTTTTATTAGTTAGTTATTATTATTAATAACTTTTATGAAATATTATTGTTGGTATCGTTAATAATAATAATAATAATAATAATAATTAACACTTATCCCCGTGATTGTTTAACATTCTTTCCATGCTCAATAAAAATATTGTCATAAAAAAAATTAATATTTACAAAATGAATATAATATTCTTACCATTAGAATTATTATAAAAAAAACTAACAATTAATTTGAGAAGAAGTTGCACTAACACTATGATATTTATAAATATAGGTATGTGTATATATATGCGTGGGTATGGATATGTAAATAGAGATGTACATATATATGTGCATGTGGGTGTATGTAGGCATGTATATGTACGTATATATATATACATGTATATAATTAATTTAATTTCTTATATCTACATGTGGGTGTATGTGCATGTAAATATTTATGGAGTTATATACAAGTAGGTGTGCAACTAAATATTAATGTGCAAATAAGTATATAACATAAACCCCTTAAACAACCCTCCAATGGGTGCAAGTAATACCTGTTAAAGACTTTATAACCGTTTAATTATTTGTATTTTTATTAACTAGTTGTTGTTATTATAGTTTTATTAGTTCAGTTAGTTAAGTGCCATACGTGATACACGCTTTGGGCGATCATGTGTCGAAAGAGACATGACTGGGCAGAAGATTATCCCGCACTAGGTTGCCATTGTTTTCTGCGGTAGACTGGGTGTCAGCTAAAGCTATAAAAAATAATTTGTCCTACTATTTGACTCATAGCTAGAGGGAGAAACGATGTATAATATTATTACGTATTAATTAGTGGGTAATCAGTTTATTATTTCATAACAACAGAAAACCGATCCCCCACTTTATGACCAGTAGAAGCCTTAATCATGATTCCAACAATTATATTCAGTCAGTCAGTTAAGTGCCATACGTGATACACACTTTGGGCGGTCATGTTTCGAAAGAGACATGAATGACTGGGCAGAAGATTATCCCGCTGTATGTTGCCATTGCTTTCTGCGGTAGACTGGTTTCCAGCCAAGGATATAGAACCCAATCTGTCCTATTATTTAACCCATAACTGGGAAAAGAGATGGATTAATACCTTTCCCAAGGGTATTTGTGCGTAAGTGAATGCAAGGAATTCACATGGAATTCGAACTCGGCTCCTCGATTTTTCGTTCCGAGTCGATATCCACTGCACCACAATGCACATGTAATAGTTTGTCATCGTTAAATCCATACCTTACAATGAAAAAGAAGATAAAATCTATGTCTTTTAGAAAAACTTACGCCCCATTGTAATTTTTAAAATAGTCTGCGTTAAAGGTTATCGATCTGCATTCTCATTTGCTTGATCTAGTTCGTTTTACCATTTGGCTACAGGAAGCATGTTTTTGGCACTATATTTTCAGGAAAGGAAACTGCAGGACCTCCTGCAGAAGATAGCTGTAGAGAGTGACAGGAAGGGACAACAAATAAACTGCAAGAAAACCGAATGCATGGTCATCAGCAAAAAGAGTAGCCCAAAGTACCAAATACAGGTGGGGGTGTTAAAATCAAGCAGGTACGAAAATTTAAATATCTGAGAAGTGTTCTAACTGAAGACGGAAAGTGCAACACCGAAGGCGAATTGGCATGGCGAAGGATGCGTTCCAGAAGCTGAGTAAAGTATTAAGGCACCGGAAACTTTCACTAGAACAAAGAAAAGAGTACTGGATTGCTATGTGATGTCAGTTCTTCAATATGGCAGCGAATGTTGGACAATATTAACAAAGATAAAGGGAAAACTTGAAGCAAATGAAATGTGGTTCTACAGAAGGATCCTGCGGATATCATGGACCGAGCATATGAGCAATGACGAGGTTTTGGAAAGAATGAAGACGAAAGGAAAATTAATATTGAGCATAAGGAAGCGACAACTGAAGTTCCTGGGACATGCAATGAGGAAAAAGGGCAGCGAATAACATATTTAAAGGGCCTGAACAGGTGAATGACAGAACGGGGGCTGCGAGATATTACAGGAGAAAGCGTGCTAAGAGCCACCTGGGATAGGGAGACGTGGAAGGTCGTGATCGCCTACGCCCTGAAAGAACAAGGCACATAGAAGAAGAAGAAGAAGAAGAAGAAGAAGAAGAAGAAGAAGAAGAATCCATCCTACATACTTTCACAATACACATTTTTGCGTTTGCAACAACCTCATTCATTAAACCTCTACTATTGGTAAACTTTTTGGTTTGTATTAAATGAATAATACTATAAAAATGTCAATTGAGAACTTTAAACAGATGTGTACTCCAAAAGTAAATATGATAAACCATACACAAGATTTATGAATGGGCTTTAATAATCACTATGGGTCCTGGGCATGATGATCAACTGCATCTGGCAGCAAGGCCTCTGATTAGGAGGTTGTGGGGAGCATGGAACCACCTCTTAACTGCTGTTGTTCCCAGGTCCACCCTGACCCGGAGTAGTAGCATCTGTTAGAGTCCCATCTATGCGTAAATAGTTAACCCCCAAACTGGGGTCAAAACACTATGAAAGTATGAAAATGCTTTTATAGAAATATATATACATAAAAATAGACTTTTATAGAAAAATATACATTTTTGAAGAAAACATTATTACCATGACACATATTTGAAGGAAAAAATATTCTCAGCAAAACACTTCTGAATACAAAGCTAGAAGACTTCTCAAATTTCTAAAATAAAAAAGAATAAAAACAAAAAATTTTCATCGAAATCTGACGAAATCAACCTTCTCACTTTAACTGAACATTAAAAAAAAGTAACTTAAACTCCATCTTTTGGGAAATAAATAACCCACAGAGGTGTTGATATGCCGTTAAACAAAACTCAAACTCAATAATCAATATGGAAGAAATGTTACTTGCAAAATGTAAAACAATGAAGCTATTTATCCATTAACGAACGATGGTATGACACAAGTTCACGGTTAACGGGAAGTCCCGCACGCCTACTAATAGAATGTTCTAGCAATTGTTCAGTTTCGACGATTCTACGATTCTATTTCCCGTTTGCAGTGGGTAATGTCGAGGCCAACGATGGTGGTGGTAAGGTGCACCTAGGAGAGACGCCGCGCCAACTCGCAAGAACTGGGCCGATCAGTTTTTTAGGTCGAAGCATTAAAAGTCCAACTTCGAAAACTGAATATAATTTTTTTAATACTAGCAGTATAGCCCGGCGTTTCTCCGGTGTAATGAAAGCTTTAAAACTAATCCAAGGTTTTGGAGCTCAGACTCAGCCTAAAGAATATTTGAAATAATAAAATAATTGCGACAATTTACCAATCGCACCTTTGGAGGTTGACACGAAAGACTAAAAAGCAATAGTTGTTTCAAGTTAAAACGCAACCGTAGACTGAAAGAAAAATGAATGGATGTAAGTCAAATTTTGATTTACTGCTCTCGATATCAAATAAGATTTTTTGTTGTAAACTGAATTTTGAAGGCTAAATAAGTCCTCTGAGTAAATGGTATCATGGCTGAGACTAAAAACTACAATTATACCTACTTAGAGCCAAACCCGAAGCAAAAACTAAAATAAAAGGGCTGAAAATAATACAGACATACAGGCAGATAAACAGACACACACACAAACATCTTGCCTTATATATATATATATATATATATATATATTATCGATTTTCTACATTATTGTAAGTACTGCAGTCTTGAAACTTCTGAATATCGTTTCTTATGTCTTTGTCTATGAGTGTATCAAATTTGATTTAAAATCGGACCACTCCTTCTATAACCCGATTTTTCGATTATCGGTTTTCGATATTTATCGGAGGTACCTCGGCACAAAACCTATCTAAGAACACTTGCAGACACTTATAGTACAACTGTGTAAATTTTCAAGAAAATCAGTTCAGCCGTTTCGGAGTCTATAGGTAACGGACACACACAGACACACACACACACACACACACACACACACACACATACACAAAATTCCATTTATAAGTAAGTTTTGATAGATTAGATAGATAGATAGATTTAGTATGTATGTGTCTTGCTATGAATGTGTCCATTTTGTGGCTGTAAATCTGGCACGAACTTACTAAATAAATCCAACGGTGGTGTTATGCTCCCCGTATCTGTTGTCGCTTCCGTGGAAATAAATAGGAGTCATTATATTCCGAGCTCAGGGCCAGTTTACTTTCATCTTCCAAGCATGCGTATCGTGCCATTTTTCTCTTTCTTGTATATATATATATATATATATATGTGTGTGTGTATGTGTGTGTGTGTGTGTGTGTGTGTGTGTATTTATATATATATATATATATATATATATATGTGTGTGTGTGTGTGTGTGTGTGTGTGTGTGTGTGTGTGTATATATATAATATAATTATATGGTTATGTCAATTTTTCATTGCTACATGAAAATTTCTATGTTTCGAGATTAATTCTCATCACCACGCAATGCTGGTGTGGTTGTGCAGACGATTTACATTAAAAAAAAAATATATATATATATATAAGGTTTTTATGCAAAATAGGGATCACACTATACACAGGTATTAAATTTAAATAGTTTAAAAATCATGATTTTTGGTGACCGGTTGTACTATACACAGTTAATGTTTTTCTGGAGGGGCTAAGATTTGCGTAAAACATTCATCAGTCGCAATATTTATGAAGTCGCCTTATATATGAGTGTTTACAATATCTCTCATATCTATAATCCCCAAAGTTTTCTCGTTTAGTTTTAACGAAACTACTTAATGACATTTCACATCTTTTTGTGTGACGTATCCCATCAGAATGGAGACGATCATGTCTCTTCATAATTTCCTGTCCCTTGTAGATCATCTTGTTATATATGAAAAATTAAAATATCTGGGAAGCGTTATAACAGAAGACGGAAAGTGCGGCACAGAGATCCGAAGGCGAATTGGCATGACGAAGGAAGCCTTTAAGAAGTTGAGTAAGGTATTAAGAAACAAGACAATTTCACTAGAAACAAAAAAGAGAGTATTGGATTGCTATGTGTTGTCGGTTCTTCAATATGGCAGTGAATGTTGGACAATATCATCAAAGATGAAGGGAAAACTTGAAGCAGCTGAAATGTGGTTCTACAGAAGGATGCTGCGAATATCATGGATCGAGCATAGGAGCAATGATGAGGTCTTGGAAAGGATGGAAACAAAAAGGAAACTAATACTGAGCACCAGGAAGAGACAGCTGAAGTTCCTGGGACATGCAATGAGGAAGGACGGCTTGGAGAACCTGATGCTAACAGGCCAGATAGAGGGGAAAATGAGACAGGGGAAAGCAACAGATGAAGGACCTTATCAGGTGGATGACGGAACGATGATTGCATGGTGTAACAGGAGAAGGCATACTAAGAGCCACCCGGGATAGGAAAACGTGGAAGGCCATGATCGCCTGCCTCCTGAAGGGACAGGGCACATAGAAGAAGAAGATATGACAATCATTTCTTATTCAGGTGCTGAATATTTTCTCAAAATTTTCAGCGTTCATTTCTAATGAATGATTTACAAGTTCGTATAGCGCACACGTTTATATTGTATGCCATGTGGAAATAGATAAATAATAAAAAAACAATCACGCTGTTTTATGACAGCAAAGATTATAAATTCGTTTCAAGAAAGTTTTCAACTCTTAACTTATAAAAGTGCTAGATTAACCAACCATTTTGAAGGTCGTTTTGGATAAAAAAAAAATCTAAAAGAAAAAACATTTTGCAGAAACTGTTTTCTTTGTTTCGACATCCCGTTAGCATACGTCAAAAAGTATTAATACATTCCTCTCAAAGAATGGAGAATCTAAGTCAATTCAAATAGTTCGTGTTCCTTAGAGTCAGTATAAAAACGCAAAAAAATAAATAAATCAGCAACGAATGAAGAATCGTAATGTCACATCTGTGCAAATTATGTCTGCTATTTTGAGTGTTATTCTCACATATTTTCGAACGGTATTCCGTCGCTGCATTCTAAAATGCACGGAACAAACAGGAAGACAGGAAAAAATAAGTTTAAAAGAAAATATAAAGAAATAAAGAAAACAACAAAGATTATGAGTGTAAAAGCAATGAGTAAGGGTGAGAGAAAAAGGATGGAATATTATTCACACACACCATAAGATAGATATGCAGAAAGAGAAAGAGAGTGTATGTGCTATGCTTGTTTCTTTCTTTTTCTTATTCCCTGGACTGTCTGAGGATATAGAATGTCCGACAGCCATGACTGGGTCTCCCTTCTTGTGTGACATGGCACAGTTTCTAGTCGCCACAGACAGGGCCACCCTCTTGACCCAAAGCAGCAATACCTCCTTACGTAACCTTTGTGCTGAGTGAGAAGATGAATGGAAGCATAATGTTCCAATCCCTAATCATAACTACAAACCTCTTCGTAATCACCATTAGACTCCTCTAACGTTTTCCGAATGCTCTGTACTGTCGTCAGATTGACACCTAAAAACTCTTAAATAAAGTTTCCGGTGCTAAAACCACACGGTACAGTATGCCGTTTCCAAATTTCTAGCAGAGTTAATTGCTTCATAATACTATTTTTCTCACGGACGGTGCCCAACTGATCCTACTACACTGTGCAGTTAACAAAAATCGAAGACAAACAACGCTTATGCGAGTAATTAAAAATATAAAATGGCGGTAATTTATCAATTGCACCCTGTACACTGTTGTAAGATTCAGCGTATAGTTTCCATTCTTTCCCAATTCTTTAACAATGGACACCAAAAACTGAAAGTCAAATAAAAAAAATTAGATATGAGCAATTATAAAAATTCTAACAATTATATTCATAAAAAATTCTAACAATTTATTCACTGCAGAAGTCTTGTGCTACAAACAGACTATCGTCCACTCCTAAGAATTTTCGGATCCAAAACTGAATCCCATTGCACACCGCTAACCGACTACAAATTTGACCTACCATTTTATTAAATTCAAAATTCACCTCGAATATACAATGATTGCTACAACGAAAATTTAGGCGTCCATAAAAATAACCTATGCAAAACCTCCAGAAATTTAAATGCAATGTCAATACCCATCTCTTATCCACTTGACTCCAGTTCTTCCGATATCACCCCGTATATCTTGTTCTTTTCTTTTCTCTCTACATTCGCAACTGCCTTCACACCTCTGTCTTCATCCTTTTCTTGCCCTTTCTCTGACACCCCCTGTAACTGGTTCGTCTTTCTCTTTATTCTCCTCCTATTTAATCTTTTACTCTTATGTAGCCCCCGGCGCATCAGTGGCGTTACCGC
This sequence comes from Ascarosepion bandense, assembly GCA_037127315.1. Taxonomy (NCBI): domain Eukaryota; kingdom Metazoa; phylum Mollusca; class Cephalopoda; order Sepiida; family Sepiidae; genus Ascarosepion; species Ascarosepion bandense. The sequence continues at coordinate 536,370 of JBBBDQ010000393.1, forward strand.
CTTGCCTGGGGTGAAACGATTATATATATATATATATATATATATATATATATATATATCAACATGACCTGTGGACATAGAAGAATCCAAAGGAGTATCCTTTACATATAATGGTAGAATAACTCTCTACGAGAGCTTTAAACATATATGCATATAAATACATATAGAGCAAATATAAGAAAAATTAAGACAGACGCGTTATTTCATGGTAATTCGGAAGTATAAACCTATTTAATATCGATACCAGGAAATCAAAATTTGACTTACATCCATTCATTTTTCTTTCAGTCTACGGTTTCGCTTTAACTGGAAACAACTATTGCTTTTTAGTCTTTCGTGCCAACGTCCAAAGAGTCTGAGCTCCAGGACCATGGATTAGTTTTAAAGCTTTCATTACGCCCGAACAACGCCGAGCTATACTGCTAGTTATTAATAAAAATGGAACTATCGATGAAAAATATCTTCATTATAATTTTGTATAATACAATAACTGTTCGGGACGAGGGCGACCACGAATTTCCATTGATTCTTCTTTGCTATCTGCGAATAAGTATGTATTTTTGAGAAATACGATGGAATGATTTCATTGCCATTTCTCCGATTTGAGATTTTCAATTTTTCTTCTCATAGACTGGTTGCCGTCCAGATCGCACTAGTCTGCATCTAACTTCTAACTGAACTGGGGAGTAGAGGAAAGACGGGTTCGCGCTTTTCACAAGGGCGAAAGTGAATGCAATGGACTAAACCGGGATTTGAACTTGGTTACTGATTCCAGTTTTCACACTGAAATCCATTGCATTACCTGTATATCTTCAGGTATAATGATGAATTAAGTAAATATAAACATTTGATTCAGGAATAATAATAATAATAATAATAATAATAATAATTATTATTATTATTATTATTATTATTATTATTATTATTATTATTATTATGTCATGTTTCATCATATTTCGATTTCTGCTTTGGTCTCACTAACAACCACGTCTGCGGGGAGACCTAAGGCAGGTCGTGGCGTGTTGTTATGGCCCCATTTCATGTTTTTTCTATCTTCTCTATCATCCCTAGCGTTACATAGATAAAGTTTTCCCAAGTGTGTGGGATGTACTTAATAAGACATTTTTTTGTATATCTCTTAAGCTGGGGTTTCCAGGGATTCTTTCAATGTGTTGTTTTGTTCGATTTTTTATCATTCCAAATGCACCTACTATCACTGGCACAACTCTTGTTTTGAATTTCCACATTTTTTCTATTCCAATTTCTAGGTCTTTATCTTTTGACAGTTTTTCAAATTCCTTGGTTGCTATGTTACAATCCGCTGGACAAGCCATATCAATTAATAGACAAGTTTTCTCTTTCTGGTTTTTAACAATAATGTCTGGCCTGTTTGCTTCAATTTTTCTGTCTGTGTAGATGGTGTAATCCCATAGAATGGTGGCATCTTCTATTTCTGTAACCGGTGTTGTGTGATGTTCATACCAGTGTTTGTTTACAGCTTTTCCATAATGTTTGCACATTGTCCAATGTAAATATTGCCCAACTCTATCGTGGCGATTTTTATATTCATTTGGGGCAAGCACAGAACAGCCTGAGATTAGGTGGTCTATTGTTTCTTGGTGTTTATCACAAAACCTGCATTTTGGATCCATATTATTATGCACAATATTTGCCTGAAAGTTTCTAGTGAAAAGACTTTGGTCTTGTGCTGCAAGAATAAAGCTTCAGACTTTAATCCAGATGCACATAACCATCGATGAGTATTAACTTTATAAACATTGGATTTATTGGCACGTTCTGGATATTGGCCATGCAGAGGTTTGTCTTGCCAGCGTTGTTTCATCTGTTCAAGAGCTTTATCTTTGGCTTTCATTTTCATATTTTTTGCCGCAATAGTTGGTTCTTGGCTTCTGTTTTGCTTTTCTACAGAATCTACTAACTGTAAATCTTGTTTGTATTTACTGCCTTCTTTTATTATTGAGATTTTTTCTTTCTTTCTTCATGTTGCCTTACTAATTTTATCATCCAATCCTTTGTTGTTTCTATGTATGTTAGTAAGCCAATAGTTGTTGTTTTGTATGACAATTCCAGCTGAATAAGACCTCTTCCACCTTCTTTGCGAGGTATGTATAGACGGTCTACATCATCTTTGGATGATGCAGCTTTCTTGTTTTAGAATCCATTCGTCTGATGTAGTTTAGAGTGCAGTTTAAGATGTTGAAACTATATTGGACAACTGGGATTGCAAGGCTATTAATGGCCATAATTCTTTTCTGAGAATTCAATTCAGTTTTTAATATCATTCGTAGTCTTCTATAGTACTCTTTACGCACTATTTCTTTCATTTCTTTTATGGTGAATGCTTTCACGCCCATTTACACCTAGGTATTTATAAGCTTCTTCTGGTTTCAATTCTAAGCTAATTGAGGATGTTTATTGTATTGATCCACGTAAAACTGTAGCTTTAGCACATTTATTCAAATTGAATTTCATTCCAATGTCTTTGCTGAAGCATTTTACAGTTTGCAGAAGACCTTCCAGCTCATTATCATTCTTAGCATATAACTTTAAGTCATCCATGTAAAATAGATGGCTTATTTTCTTTTGGCCTATTTTATAACCACATTCTGTCTTATTAAGTTCACTGGTTAGTGCTATTAATGATATGCAGAATAGTAAGGGAGACAAAGAATCACCTTGAAATATACCTCTTTTGTTGTTTATTTCATCAGACTTATAGATTCCATTTATATGATTGAGGTAAAGGTTTGTTTTCCATATAGACATGCATTGTTTGATGAAATTGATGATTACGGGTGATATCTTGTATATATTTAAAGTCTTTAAAATCCAGGAATGTGGCACACTATCTAATGCCTTACGATAATCTATCCAGGCAGTACTAAGATCTTTCTTCGTACTGTATCAGTTTTCCAGAATCATTTTGTTAATAAGCAATTGGTCTTTACATCCATAACAGCCACGTTTGCACCCTTTTTGTTCAAGCGGTAACATGTCATTTCTTTCTAAGAATAAATACGTCTGTTTTGTTAAAATGGATGTTAATAGTTTATATGTTGTCGGAAGGCATGTAATTGTTCTGTAGTTTTTTTGGGTTGTTTGTGTCACCATTCTTGGGTAGAAGAAATGTAATTCCTTTGGTCATCCATGCAGGAATTTTAGTGGGATCGTCAACCGTCTCTTGAAGTTCTTTGGCTATTTTTTTTATGTGCTGTATTTAAATAATATAGCCAAAATTTAGGAATTTTATATATACCTAGGAATTTCCAATTGTGTGCTTTTTTCAGTGCAAATTTAACATCCACTTCTGTAATTCCAGCCCATGTCTGTTCTGGTTTATTTTTTATTCGTTTCTATCTCTTGTGCAATCCAATCAACTTCTTTGTTATGTTCTTTAGGGCAAGCCCATATCTTTTCCCAGAACAGTGTAACTTCTTCCATTCGGGGGGGGGGGGGCTGTCAGTTCAATTCTTTTTTTACCTATTTCACTGTAAAATTTCTTTGCATCGGTTTGAAAAATATTGTTTTGTCTGTAGAATCTTGATCTTTTCTCATAGCGTCTTATTCTTTGAGCATTCAGTTGTATTGTTTGCTTTATTTTTTCCTTAGTTGATAGGACTTCATTTTCATTTCTAACGTTGTATTTTCTTTCGACTCCTCTGCTTTTCCTAGTTCTTATATTTATTCCTCTACTCAGTTCATCCAGTACTAATAGTTTACTTCTAAGTTGTTCGATTTCTTTTTCTATTTTTCTTTTCCAAGGTGGATCTTCATGTCGGCGAGACTGCCTTGTTTTTAATTTGATGTTCAATTTTTTTTGTTGCTGCTATTGCTGATGCATATATTGCTTCATTGAGATTTATATGAGTGCCTTCTTCATCCAAAATTAATTTGAGTGCTGCATTGTAGAGCTTAATAGTTCGGAGGTTATGCTTTGTTGGTTGTAATTTTGGGAGCTGTTCTCGTTCTTCCATTACAATATTTTGTATTTAACTCATATGGTTCTTGATTTCTTCCTTGGCTTCTTGTATCAGTCAGTTAAGTGCCATACGTGATACACGCTTGGGCGATCATGTCTCAAAAGAGACATGAATGACTGGGCAGAAGATTATCCCGCAGTAGTTTGCCATTGCTTTCTGCGGTAGACTGGTTGCCGACCAAGGCTATAGAACCCAATCTGTCCTGTTATGTAACCCATAACTGGAAGGAAGAGACGGATTAATACCTTTCCCAAGGGTATTTGCGCGCAAGTGAATACAATGGATTAAACTGGAATTCGAACTCGGATCCCCGGTTTCTCGTTCTGAGCCGATATCCACTGTGCCACAGAGCACATTGGTCGGCTTCTTGTATACTGTTCTTATTTTCCGTCAAATAATTATCTTCAATGTATTCTGAACTCGTTTTATTTTCGTCTTGTAACTGACTCAGACCACACCTTTCCAGCACTTTTAAACTTCACAGTGATTTGTGTGTATCACGGTTTCTACATTATGACCTGTGGCTTGTTTGATGTTATTACTTTTTATTTCTGATTCCGGTTCCTTTTCATATTTTGTTGATTCGTCTCTTCTGGTTACAATTCTTTTAATCTCATTAATTTCAGCCTCTGTCAATCGGTTACTACGAATAATGTACCTTCGTACATTGGCTAATTTATATTCGTCAATATACTTTCTATTTGCTTGACCAACTTTTTCACGCCAAATGTCATATGTTTGGCGAGTCATGTTTTTTTGAGGTTTGAGTAACGCTTCATGAAATGCAGTCATAACGACTTTGTACTCCTCACGAGACCATTTTATTTTTTCTTTCTTTAAATATACGGTTGTAGATCTAGCTGGAGAATTTTCAGGACCATCATTAGGATTATCCTGGTTGTGGGGACCTGAAGATTCATTCTTTGTGTAGGAGTTTGTTCCTATGGCAGATTTTTCGACCTCAGGTAGGTTCCCTCCTGAAGGACGGGCTCCCTGTTCATCCACTGGAAGAGCCATACTGGACTTTTTATTTCTATTTGTATTTCTCATGTTTTTCCCACGAGTGACGCACGGGTCCAAAAGTCCACCCAAAGTTGCCCGGCACGTTGGGTAACGGTCTTTTACAAACAGGGTCCCGAAGCCTGTAGGGGATCGTTTGTGACCTCATAACGCAGTAGCCATTCACTCCTCGACACGATTAACACCTTGAGTTGCGGGTTGTTGTTCGGAGTTTTCTTTCTCCTAAATGGGCTGCCAAGCGACAGCTGACATAGACGCGATTGAAATTGAAAGAGAAAGACGCTGGTTAAAAAAAAAAAAAAAAAAAAAATTGGGCGTAGCAACGGCTCAACGAAACAAAACATCACTACACTAGAGTATTTTGTTAAAAAAAAATTAATGGAAAAAAGTTGACATACGTTTAAGTTTATTAGTGCTGTGAGATTTAAAATAAAAATGTAATAATTTGTTCGTCCACTTTATATTCATTTATTTTTTCAATAAAGTCGTTGGTCGAAAATAGGGTTATCAGAATAAGATAAATTAAATAAGTAAATTAAATCAATAAATAAATAAAAAAATAAATATATAAATAAATACGGAGTCTTTCTATAAAATAATATCGTAGAAATTGTTTTTCATCGGATTTAATTTATTTTCCTGTTGTTTTGTTTTGTTTTTTGTTTTTAAGAAAATTATAATAGTTTAAAAAAATTATTACGAAATATCGACAGCTAAAGGAAATATAAAACGGATGATTTTATTTATTAGGATCATTTAAAGAACAAACAGATAGATTAAAATAGTAAAACAGAATTTCATATTGGAAAAAAAAATCAATAAAATTAAATAATATATGAAGAAAAATTCATGTTTATGCTAAGGAAAAAAAAAATTCATGTTCATGTTAAAAAAAAAATTCGATAATATCTAGAGAAAAATTCATGTTTATATTAAAACAGAATTTCATATGGAGAAAAAGAAAAATTCAAAGAGAGAGACGCTGGTTGAAAAACAAAAAAACAAACAAACAAACTTGGACATAACGGCCGTTCAACAGAAAAAAAAAACACCACTGCACTTAGAGAATATTGTTAAAAGAAAAAGAATTGTTGCTACCATCAATGGTCCTTGCAATAAAAATAATTGTTAAGATAAAATTTTTTTTAAAAATTCAAAATTTAATAGAAAAGAAAAAGTGGACATACGTTTTTGAGTTTACTACCGTAAAATTTAAAAATAATAATAATAATAATAATAATAATAATAATAATAATTATTATTATTATTATTATTATTATTATTATTATTATTATTTCTGCTATGGTAGCACTACCTACCAAGTCTGCGGGAAGACGTAAGGCTCCATTTCATGTTTTTTCTATCTCCCCTAACATCCCTAGCGTTACATAGACATAGTTATCCTTAGTTTGTGGGCTGTATTTAATAAGACAAGTTTTTGTATATCACTTAAGCTTGGGTTTCCAGGGATTCTTTCAATGTGTTGTTTTGTTCGATTTTTTATCATTCCAAGTGCACCTACTATCACTGGCACAAATCTTGTTTTCAATTTCCACATTTTTTCTATTTCAATTTCCAGGTCTTTATATTTTTTAGCAGTTTTTCAAATTCCTTAGTTGCTATGTTACAATCCGCTGGACAGGCCATATCAGTTAATAAGCAAGTTTTTTCATTCTGGTTTTTAACAATAATGTCCGGCCAATTTGCTTCAATTTTCTGTCTGTGTAGATGGTGTAATCTCATAGAATGGTGACATTTATTTCTGCAACCGGTGTTTGTTTACATATTTTCCATAGTGTTTGCACATTGTCCAATGTAAATATTGTCCGATTGTATCGTGACGATTTTTATATTCATTTGGGACAAGTACGGAACATCCTGAGATTAGATGTTTCTTGGTATTTATCACAGAGCCTGCATTAATATGTATAATATTTGCCTGAAAGTTCCTAGTGAAAAGTTAAATTATTATTATTATTTCATCGTTCATCATATTTCGATTTCTGCTTTGGTCTCACTACCAACCAAGACTGCGAGGAGACCTAAGGCAGGTAGTGGCGTGTTGTTATGGCTCCATTTCATGTTTTTCTATCTTCTCTATCATCCCTAGCATTACATAGATAAAGTTTTCCTTAGTGTGTGGGCTGTACTTAATAAGACAATTTTTTGTATATCTCTTAAGCTGGGGTTTCCAGGGATTCTTTCAATGTGTTGTTTTGTTCGATTTTTTATCATTCCAAGTGCACCTACTATCAGTGGCACAACTCTTGTTTTCAATTTCCACATTTTTCTATTTCAATTTCCAGGTTTTTATTATTATTATTATTATTATTATTATTATTATTAAAAAGAGATGAATTTTCCTGTTTAGGATGCAGTTTCCGGTTTTCTCTTTTCCAATCTTTTCACTCCTATGTAGACCCCTGCACATCAGTGGCGTTACCGCCTTGCTCGGGGTGATATGATTAAAAAAAAAAGACAATGGATAAAATATAAAGAAGGCAAACGACAGGGAAAGGAGGGACAAAATAGAGACAGAGAGATAAAAAGAGAAATAGAAAGGAACAAAAGAGAGAAAAAGAAAAAAGAAAGAAAGAAAGAAAGAAAGAAAGAGAGAAAGAAAGAAAGAACACAGGAAAGACATAAAAGGAAGTGACGAGGAAAGTTTGACTTGAACAACAGAGGCATAAAAAAAGCAAAGAATATGGCGGCGAGTGGTAGCGGCGGAAGTGGGGAGAATAGTAAGAAGGGTCTAAGTATGGGGGAAGGAATAAATGCTGAGAATTTCCCAGTATCGGGTGGCTGAAGAAATCTGGAAAATGTAACAAGTTGTTATTTGTGGTTGTCAACATTGCTCGATTGTTGTGCTCGTTCGCTCACACGCATAGACATATGTGCATGACTGCTTACCTCCCTACATACCGAGAGACAAACCAATAAATGTACATAAAAATGTAATTCAGTTTCATTGCTATAGACACACATATTAAGGAGTGGGAAGCTATCACTTAAGTGCCTGACGTCATACACGCTTTGGGCGATCATGTCTCGAAAGAGACATGACTGACTGGGCAGATTATCCCGCAGTACGTTGCCATTGCTATAGAACCCGATCAGTCTTGTTATTTGACGCATAGCTAGAGGGAGAAGAGATATATTATTACGTAGTAATTAGTGGTGGATCAGTTTATTAATTCATAACAATAGAAAACTAACCCCCTACTTTATGCCCAGTAGAAGCCTTAATCATGTTTCCAACTATTATAGTCAGTCAGTCAGTTAAGTGCCATACGTGATACACGCTTTGGGCAATCATGTCTCGAAAGCGACATGATTGACTGGGCAGAAGATTATCCCGCAGTAGGTTGTCATTACTTTCTGCGGTAGACTGGTTGCCAGCCAAGGCTATAGAACCAAATCTCTCCCATTATTTAACCCATAACTGGAGGGAAGAGACGGATTAATACCTTTCCCAAGGGTATTTGTGCGTAAGTGAATGCAAGGAATTCTACTGGAAATCGAACTCGGTTCTCCGATTTCTCATTTCGAGCCGATATCCACTGCACCACAAGGCACATTTAGACGAAATATTACTTTGTCCTAATAATTTCTGGGGGTATCTTTGAGGAAATAAACATTGCATATAGTTAGAGCTACGAAGAATTAGAAGTTGTGGAGAGCTATGATCACCCACGTTCTGAATTGAAACGTCAAATAAAAAAAAGAACAGACGCAGTTTCTGCAAGGTTTTCGCCAGTTGCTTTTGCATAATCATTACGCAACCGCACACATTCTTATCAAAAGTTTCAAGCAAGAAATGCCTGCATGGGAGTATGTAAACATTTGCACTTGCACCCGACATTTCATATATAAAAATTAGGTACCCACACGCACACACACACACTGACTGACACGCCTACACAGTCCCAGACAGTCAAAGCAATAGAAACAGCATTTATATGAGAATAAATTTATACGCAGTTTTTTACAAAATAATATCAAAATATTGCGTAATACATGCTCTTTTAATTTAAAAAAAAATATTTTCGTTCGTAGCGAATAGAGGAAATCGTCTTAGAAAAAACTGAACAACAGAGTATTGAGTTGTGTGAACAAAACCGTCCTTATTCAAATCTACTTCACTTCTATTTTCCGTTCGAACTGATGATTTGATAACTTATCGCAATCAGAATCGTTTTATTATTATTTGTACTCGTTGAGTGTTCTCACCACGTGTAGTCTATGCTGGTTTTAACTGAAGATAAAGTGTCAGCAAGTCGTCTCACTAACCCGTTTCTCTTCTTCGTGGCTGGTTGTTAGTAGCAGCTTTTTTTAGATAATAACTATAGCTACAGCTGTCTTTTCAGATTATCTGATGAAGTCCAGCTATTTTTTCAAGCATTTTCACATTGTTTCAATTTTTACTTTGTTGTCTGCTGCAGCGACGGCATCAGCAGCATGACCTCTTTTCTTGCACTGACTAGATATGGTATTTTAGCCAAGTGTAACCCCTATCACGAGAGTTATTCTAGGCTGGGCTTTTTATGCCTGTGAAAGTGACAAAAACGGACTACAAATAAACTGCGCGAAAACCTAATACGTGGTCATTATCAAAAAGTGCATCCCACAATGCCAAATACAAGTGATGGATACTAAAATCAAGCAGGTACAAAAATTTAAATACCTGGGAAATGTTCTAATATTAGAAGGAAAATGAAACATAGAGATCCGAAGGCGAGTTGGCATGGCGAATGATGCGTTCCGAAAGTTGAGTAAAGTATTAAGAAACAGGAAACTTTCACCGGAAACAAAGAAGAGAGTACTGGGTTGCTATGTGATGTCAGTTCTTCAACATGGCAGTGAATGTTGGACAATATCATCAAAGATGAAGGGAAAACTTGAAGCAGCTGAAATGTGGTTCTACAGAAGGATGCTGCGGATATCATGGACCGAGCATGTGAGCAATGATAAAGGTTTTGGAAAGGATGGAAACAAAAAGGAAATTAATACTGAGCATCAGGTAGAGAAAACTAAAAGTTCTTGAGACGTGCAATGAGGAAGGAGGGCTTGGAGAACCTGATACAAACAGGCCAGATAGAGGAGAAAAGAGACAGGGGAAAGCAGCGGATAACATATTTGAAGGACCTAATCAGGTGGATGACAGAACGAGGGTTACGTGGTGCAACAGGAGAAAGCGTGCTAAGAGCCACCAGGGATAAGGAGACGTGGAAGGCCATTATCGCCTACGTCTTGTAAGGGCAGGGCACATAAAAGAAAAGAAGAGATATGCCAACTCTTTATGAGAAATTATAATGTGGGTATAAAATGGGGATCAATTCTATATTATAATCAATATATAAACTAATCACTCATTTTGTGGCCATGTTAGTTTCTGTATATTTATATCATAGATTTATGGGCTTGAGCTAGTAGATGGCAGAGCGGGGTTTAGTAGTGTAACAGGAGAAGGCGTGCTAAGAGACACCATGGATAGGGAGATTTGGAAGGCCATTATCGCCTACGTCCTGAAAGGACAAGGCACATAAAAGAAGATTCTAGGTTGGGCTTTTTTTATGATAGTAGTAAAAGTTAGGTTAGATCAGTTTATACCACTACCAATAAAATATACTAGTATAGAATATACCCACCCATTTCCTATTAAATAAGTGTTTTATTATATTCTCATATAATAGTCGAGTATATTATGAGTAAACATGTGTCGCACGTTCGCAGGGATTTTTGTGTATACTGCAACCCTCTATGCTGATTCCTCTGTTTGCTTATGAGCAAGCTTAACTTTTAGACAGTCTTCTTCTATGTGCCGTGTCCATTCAGAACGTAGGCGATCATAGCCTTCAATATCTCTCGCTGCTCCGATGAACTTAGATCACTGGTGCCTCCTAGGTATGAATTTGCACGAGATACTAGATTAGCAACTAGGTCCCACCCTTTTACAGTGAAACAGATAAAATGTAACCGCAATTTCTACTCCAATAGCTTCTTTTCTTGCACTTCCCGCCTGTGGAATTCCCTTCCATATACTTGCTTTCCCGACAGCTACAATCTCCAAGAATTTAAATGTAAGGTTAATAGACACCTCTTATCACACTAACTTGAATCCATTCTCAAACACTCTTCCCATCCCCTTGGTATCCTCATCCGTCTACCACTCTCCTTCCGACATTTCTTATAACTAACCACACTTTTTCATCATTTTCCTCTATGTAACCCCTGCGCAATAGTGGCAGTGGAATGTCTTGCTTGGGGTGAAACGATTAAAAAAAAACCTTGTAGCTCTTAACACCTCTTCTTCTCTTATTCCGTTCACCCCCTCTCTCCGCCATCCACCTGCTCAGTTCCATCAAAAATATCACGCGTTGTTTTTCCTTGTCTCTCCTTCCCTTTGTCTATCCTGCTAGCATCAGATTTTCCAAGCCCTCTCTCCTCATGACATATTGCAGAAACTTCAGCTCTCTTTTCCTGATGTTAAGTTTCAGTTTTCTTTTTGTGTCCATCCTCTACAAAACTTTATCGTTACTCACAAGCTCTGTCCATAGTATCCCCAGCATCCTTCTATATAACCACATTTCAGTTGATTCAAGTCTTTCCTTCATCTTTGACCAGATTATTTTGCATTCACTGCCATATTGAAGGACAGACATCACGTAACAATCCAGTAATCTCTTCTTTGTTTCCAGCGAAATTTTCCTGTCTCTTAATAATCTACTCAGTTTCTGAAATGCATCTTTGTTCGAATACCAACTGAAATGACCTTGGGAAATGGATCCATCTCTTCTACTTCAAGCTATGGTTTGAATAGCAGGACAGATTGGGTTCTGTAGTTATGGTTGGTAACCAGTCTACGGCAGAAAGAAATAGAAGCCTATTGCGGGAAAAAAATATTTTGTCTAATGAGTAATCCTTGTTGACTTAGGCATGATCTAACATCACTCTGAGGTTAAGCTGAAATATATGGTCCTATATACTTATCAAACATTACTAACATAACAATCCATATTGACTTTCTCATCGTAAGCTAATATTAGTCAGAGATTATGATCAAAAGTTGTTGGTCCAATCAAATTTTCGCAGTCTAATCAAATATCAAAATTATTATAAAGGGTTTTTGTTTCCCCAATGTTCACCCACGCCACCCTCGTCTATTGAACAGGTGAAATGGCTCATTCCTTGTTTCCTGTTTAGGATGCGGTTTCCGGTTTTTCTCTTTTCCAATCTCACTTTTTTTTCAATTGGAGTAGATAAACTAAACTATCGCCCGGTTCACACTCCACCCACGTCTATTGAACAGGTGAATAGGATCATCCCTTGTTTCCTGTTTAGAATGCGGTTTCCTGTTTTCTCTTTTCCAATCTTCTTACTTCTTTTTTTTTCAATTGGAGTAGCTAGACTAAACTATCGCCCGCTTCACACTCCACCCACGTCTATTGAACAGGTGAAGAGGCTCATTCCTTGTTTCCGGTTTAGGATGCGGTTTCCGGTTTTCTCTTTTCCAATCTTTTCACTCTTATGTAGCCCCCCTGCACATCAGTGGCGTTACCGCCTTGATCGGGGTGATGTGATGAAAAAAAATATATCATGTATGGCACTTAAATGATTGATGAGTGACAATTCAAGTTTTAAGTTCATTAATAATGTCACCGCATCTTATCGGTCATGGAACGTTGATTTTCGTGACCAAATCCCTGAACTGGCACAATCCTTAACGATTACCTTTCCGACCCAGTTTTTTAACTTGCTGAATTGGCTTATATGATTAATTATATATTATCTTTTTTTTTAGTGTGTGCCTTTTTATATTGATCATTATATATTTTACTAGCAGTATAGCCCGGCGTTGCTCGGGTGTAATGAAAGCTTTAAAACTAATCCATGGTCCTGGAGCTTAGACTCTTTGGACGTTGGCACGAAAGACTAAAAAGCAATAGTTGTTTCCAGTTAAAGCGAAATCGTAGACTGAAAGAAAAATGAATGGATGTAAGTCAAATTTTGATTTCCTGGTATCGATATCAAATAAGGTTTTTTCGTCGTGAACTGAATTTTGAAGGCTAAATAAGTTCTCTGAGTAAATGGTATCATGGCTGAGACTAAGAACTACAATTATATCTACTTTGAGCCAAATCCGAAGCAAAAACTAAAATAAAATGGCTGACAAAATGCAGACATACAGACAGATAAACAGACACACACACAAACATCTTGCCTTATATATATATATATATATATATATTAATGCAGGTTTCATTGAATAGTATAGACAAGTTTTGTCTATTAATTTTGTGTAGGATCCGTTCATACCGTCTGATATACTTGATGGTGATGTATGGTGTGTTGAGCTGCTGGATCATGTAATTTAAATTGTGTGTATTTAGGCAGCATTTTTTCATTAATGCAGGTTTCATTGAATAATATAGACAAGTTTTGTCTATTAATTTTGTGTAGGATCCGTTCATACCGTCTGATATACTTGATGGTGATGTATGGTGTGTTGGGCTGCTGGATCATGTAATTTAAATTGTGTGTATTTAGGCAGCATTTTTTCATTAATGCAGGTTTCATTGAATAGTATAGACAAAACTTGTCTATACTATTCAATGAAACCTGCATTAATGAAAAAATGCTGCCAAAATACACACAATATATATATATATATATTATCGATTTTCTGCACTATTGTAAGAACTGCAACCTTAAAACTTCTGAATATCGTTTCTTATGTCTTTGTCTATAAGTGTATCAAATTTGATTCAAATCGGACCATTTCTTCTATCAACCGATTTTTTCGATTATCGATTTTCGATATTTATCCGGGGTATCTCGACGCAAAACCTAGCTAAGAACACTTGCAGACGCTTATAGTACAACTGTGTAAAATTTCAAGAAAATCGGTTCAGCCGTTTCGGAATCTATAGGTAACGGACACACACACAGACACACACACAAATATGCACACACAAAGTTTCATTTATAAATATGTTTAGATATACTCTATCAGACTGTAGTCTATATTATCTGCTTTTTTTTTGTTGTGCCTTTTTACATTGATTTTTATATATTTCATTCTTTATTGTCATTTAGAGAGATTGTGTTTATTTTGTTTCAAATGTCCCTTTTGTAATCATGCTCGTATCAGTCGATCCGCTATTTTGTTTGTCTCTTTAGATCAGTGGTCCTCAGACTATTATAGGATATTTTGCATGTCGGTCTCTTTATAATACTTTAGATGGCTCGAGGAATCTTTTATATTAAGGTTGTTGAATATTTTCATACACTTTTTGTACAATTTCGTAGAATTTTTGTCTCTGGTCTTATAATTTTGATCAGGTGTAAATCGCCTCATTTTATAAAAATGTAAATTTCTCAATAAAATGTTTGGAATGTAGCTTTTTATTTCCATAACCTTTTAGATTTTAGTATTAAGTGGGAGGAGTTTAAAATCTATCTGTAAAAAAAAAGAAATTATTTTTTAAGATTTTTAAGTGGTCTTAAATTTTTGCTCGGGAGTGTATGTGCGTTGTGGTAACAGTTTTTCAGATAGACAGCTCATAACCAGAAAAAGCTTCAGATGTGTTAAATGACTCCGCTCATATGATCTTGTATTTAGGATGATCCTAAGTATCGATATCTTCTTCTATGTGCCCTGTCCCTTCCACGTTTCCCTATCCCTGGTGGCACTGAGCATGCCTCCTCCTATTACAACATGCAACCCTCGTTCCATCATCCACCTGATTAGGTCCTTCAAATATGTTATCCGTTGCTTTCCCCTGTCTTTTTTCCCTCTATCTAACCTGTTAGCATCAGGTTCTCCAAGCCCCCCTTCCTCATTTCGTATCCAAGGAACTTCAGCTGTCTTCTTCTCTTGCTCAGTATTAATTTTCTTTTTGATTCCATCATTTCCAAGACCTCATCATTACTCACATGCTCGATCCATAATATTCGCAGCATCCTTCTGTAAAACCACATATCAATTGCGTCAAGTTTTTCCTTCATTTTTGATGGTATTATCCAGCATTCACTGCCATATTGAAAGACGGACAGCACGTAGCAATCCAGTAATCTCTTCCTAGTTTCTAGCGAAATTGTCCTGTTTACTAATACCTTACTCAACTTCTGGAATGCTTCCTTCGCCATGCCAATTCGCCTCATATTTCATTTTAAAAAATAACAACATCCGGCTATGATGCTTCCCCACTACATCCGCTCATGCGCAGTGTATCATCTCCTACGGAACGTTCTCCACGAGTCAAGGTCATTAAAATGACAATCAAATCTGAGAAATTGAGCAGGATATTGTAGTTCATCTTAATTCTCAAAGATAAAACAGGTACATATTAACACCTCCAATTAGTTTAAGATCAAAAGCCATAGGTGCCATGCCTGGGGCATCAAGAATACATTCATTATTATTATTATCATCATCTTCTTCGCCCCTTTTTTCGTTTACAACCAAAGATCTTGTATTATTTGTGTTCTTCAAGTTGTACGACCTCGAACAGATATCATGTTTCGAAGAATGTTTATAGTTCTAAGCAACGTAGACGTCTGAAGTGATGTGACATTAGGCTGTATACTGGTTGTAGGTGGTATATACTCCAATCTGCCATTGATAACTAGAGCAATATTTGCTTGCATGTTTTTTTTTGTTTTTTTTTTCATTGATTTCTGTCGTATAAACATTTCTTCCGGGTCCTAGCCAAAGATTTAAGGTCAGAAATTGCTTCATGATATCTTCCATTAATCATTTTTTGCAGAAAACGAAACAAAAAGAAAATCTAAGATCACACATTTTACATAGATAAAGATCTTTGTAACGTGTGAGCTGTCAGTTAAGTGCCATACGTGATACACGCTTGGTCGATCATGTCTCGAACGAGACATGACTGACTGGGCAGAAGATTATCCCGCAGTAGGTTGCCATTACTTTCTGCGGTAGACTGGTTGCCGACCAAGGCTATAGAACCCAATCTTTCCTGCTGTTTAACCAATAACTGGAAGGAATAGACGGATTAATACCTTTGCCAAGGGTATTTGCGCGTAAGTGAAGGCAATTAATTCAGCTGGAATTCAAACTGTACGTAACATTAAAACTGTTTTGTACTTCTTTAAGGCATGAGCAACCAGGTATCCTTCATTATTATTAGTTTGAGTTTTTTAATTTTGTTTAATGGCATATCAATCTCAAATACGAATTTGAACGAGATACTAGATTAGCAACTAGATCCCACCCTTTTACAGTGAAACCGATAAAATGCAACCGCAACTTCTACTCCAACAGTTTCTTTCCTCGCACTTCCTGTCTGTGAAATTCTCTTCCACACGATTGCTTCTCTGACGGATACAATCTCCAGGAGTTTAAATGTAAGGTCAATAGACACCTCCTAACACACTAACCTGCTCCCATTCTATCAAACACTCTTCCCATCTACCCAACCCTCATCCTCGGTATCCTTACTCATCTGTCACCTTCCTCCTGACATTCCCTATGTCTAACCACTCCTTCTCTTTACCTTCCCCTATGTAGCCCCATGCGCAATAGTGGCAGTGGAATGCCCTGCTTGGGGTGAGATGATAAAAAAAAATATATATATCAATCTCAAAGTGCGTTATTTAATACCAAAACTTGGGATTTTAATTTTTTTTTTGTTTTGTTTTGTTTTTTTAATGTTCGGTTATAGTGAGAAAGTTAATTTAGGCAGATTTTGATGAAAAATTTATTTCTATTATTTTTATTTTAGAAAACTGAAAGCATGTCTTCTAGTTTTGCATTTAAAAATGTATTGCTGGTAATTTTTTTTTTTTTTCAAAAATGTGTTTTGGCAATACTTTTTTCCTTCTAAAATGTATTGTTGGTAATATTTTTCCTTCAAAAATGTATACTTTTCTATAAAAGTCTATTTTTATACATTCATAGTGTTTTGACCTCAGTTTGGGGATTAACTATTTGCCCACAGCTGGGATCCTAACAGGTTCTACTACTCCAGGTCAGTGTAGAGCCAGGAACAACAGCAATGAAGAGGTGGTTCCTTGCTTCGCACAATCTCCCAATCAGAGGAATTGCTGCCTTAGTCAGCTTACCGTCATACTCAGGACCATTATTATTATTATTAGTAGTAATAGTAGCAGCAATAGTAGTACTAGCAGTAGTAGTAGTAGTAATAGTAGTACTCTGCCTTTTAACAGATGCCGGTTCATGTGCTTAAAAGATTGCTGAAACCAAATAAAAAAAAAATGGTTTCGCAATCGTCTCATCACGTTTCGAATAAATAATTTTACCTTAGACCAAATAAAAATAGTTTTATACTAATAACAGCATATGGTCAATATTGGAGTTATTGTTTATATATCTCTATTATCATCCCTACTATCCCTATAGTGTGAGTTGTGGTGACGAGGATATCAACTCGGAACGACAAATCGAGGAGCTGAGTTCGAATTCCACTTGAATTCCTATCATGCACTTACGCACAAATACACTTGGGAAAGGTATGAATCCGTCTCTTCTCTCTAGTTATGGGTTAAATAACTGGACAGATTGGGTTCTATAGCCTTGGTTGGCAACCAGTCTAGAACAGAAAGTAATGGCAACCTACTGCGGGATAATCTTCTGCCCAGTTAGTCATATCTCTTTCGAGACATGATCGCCCAACCGTGTATCACGTATGGTCCTTAACTGACTGACTGAATATAATGGTTGGAATCATGATTAAAGCTTCTACTGGTCATAAAGTGGGGGTTCCGTTTTCTATTGTTATAAAGTAATAAACCAATCCCCCAATAATCACTACTTAATAATATAATACATCTCTCTTCCCTCCCGTTATGAGTCAAATAACAGACAGATTGGGTTTTATAGTCTTGACTGGCAACCAGTCTAACGCAGAAAGCAAAGGCAACATACTGCGGGATAATCTTCTACCCAGTCAGTCATGTTTCTTTCGAGACATGATCGCCCAAGCGTGTATCACGTATAGCACTTGACTGACTGATATATATCCCTATAGCTGTTCTACATCATTTGGTGATTTCTCCTTTAAAATGTTACAAAATGTACAACACAGATTCAACGATCTACAAAAAACTATCTGGTCCTTCGAATTTCAAGTTACCAGTTAACTCTCTTCCGATATCAAGTGGGACCATTATATTGAGTCAATAGCTAAATCCACTGCTAGGAAGGTTGTGTCGGGCCAGGATTTTTTTCCGCCTGAATCCATCTTGTACATATACAAATCAACCATCCGTCCGTGAATGGAATACTGCTGTAATATATGGTCAGGTGCACCCACTGTTCATCTCCATGTCCTTCACAGGCTCCAAAGGAGAATCAGTAATGTGATAGGTACCAACCTGGCGGCTCGACTCCAGCCACTTTCCCACCGACGGGATGTGGCTTCCCTCTGTCTGTTCTACAAATATATTCATTGTTTTTGCGCCAACGAACTTAAGTCACTGGTGCCCCTGCCACAGGAGTTTACTCGTGCAACCAGACTGGCAACTGGTTTCCACCCATTCACAGTTAGATTAACCAAATGCAGGCGACAATTCTATTCCATCATCTTATATTCTCGCACTTCCCGCATGTGGAACTCTCTTCCATTTTCTTGCTTTCCTGACGGCTACAACCTCCAGAAATTTAAATGCAGTGTCAATACCCATCTCTTAACCACTTGACTTTAGTTCTTTCTACACCACCTTGTATATCTTTTCCTTTCTCTCTACCTTTGCAACTGTCATCACACCTGTATTCCCATCTTTAACTGGTTCGTCTTTCTCTTTACTCTCCTACTATCTAATCTTTTTATTCTTATGTAGCCCCCTGCACATCAGTGGCGTTACTGCATGGCTTGATACGATTAAAAAAAAATCGATGCATTCCGTTATTCATAGAAATTGTTGAATATCTTGTGGATTCTTTTGATTCTCCATTAAATTCATAACAACTGAACAATTTTTGTGCTCAAAGAAAATATAAAAGGAATAATGATATGCCGTATATTTCCAACTATAAGTCGACCTTAGATCCCAAAAAATTACACTTAAAAATTTACAATGGTAATATACTATATTCTAAAAAAAGAAACCTTAAACTATGAGTGATGACTTTCGCCTTGGTGCGATATCCAATAACATACATGAAAAGATTATATATTATCAAATAAAAGTAATAGCACCATTTCTACCATATATATTACAGACATAACTTCATAATAAATTGCCTATTCGAAGGGAATCAACTTGTATACACGCAAACAGAAAAAAAAAATATTCCTTCCAGTTATGGGTTAAATAACAGGACAGATTGGGTTTTATAGCCTTGGCAGGCAACTAGTCTACCGCAGAAAGCAATGGCAACCAACTGCGGGATAATCTTCTGCCCAGTCAGTCATGTCTCTTTTGAGACATGATCGCCCAAGCGTGTATCACGTATGACACTTAACTTACTGACTGAAAATAATAGTTAGAGACCTGATTAAGGCTTCTTCTGGTCATAAAGTGGGGGATAGATTTACTATTGTTACGAAGTAATAAACTGATCCCCCACTAATTGCTACGTAATAATATATTATATCGCTTCTTCCTCTAGCTATGAGTCAAATAACAGGACAGATTGAGTTCTATAGCCTTGGTCGGCAACCAGTCTACCGCAGAAAGCAATGGCAACCTACTGCGGGATAATCTTCTGCCCAGTCAGTCATGTCTGTTTCGAGACATGATCACCCAAGCGTGTATCACGTATGGCAATTAACTGACTGAATAACATTCAGGATAATATTTTTTTAAATCATTTCACCCCAAGCAAGGCATTCGACTGCTACTATTGCGCAGCGGGTTACAAAGGGGAAAATGATGAGAAAGAGTGGTTAGATATAGGAAATGTCAGAAGGAGGGTGATAGACGGGTAGGGATACCGAGGATGAGGGTTGGGGAGGTGGGAAGTGTGTTTGAGAGAATGCATGCGAGTTAGTGTGTTAGGAGGTTGTCTATTGACCTTACATCTAAACTTCTGGAGATTGTAGCTGTCCAGAAAGCAATCATGTGGAAGGGAATTCCACAGACGAGAAGTGCGAGAAAAGAAGCTGTTGGAGTAGAAATTGCGGTTACATTTTATCGGTTTCACAGTAAAACGGTGGGACCTACTTGCTAATCTAGTATCTCCTACAAATTCGTAACATAATATTCATTTTTCATTCAAAATCGATTATCATTTTAGTGTTAAATAATTACACAATTTCTGAATACATACAAGCTTTATTTTTCAAATAAAAATCTTTTAATTGTATTTGCATTTGAAACTTCTAGAATATTATAAAACAACTTATGTCTCATCAAGTTATCAATATTAATAAAATAAGCCTGCTACATATTTCTAAAATCCATCAAAATCTTCACATTAATCAATATCTGATTGGCTTAGACACACACTGAATAAAAAAAAATTGTTGAACGTGCAATGTATATTATCAGCAATATTTCATGATTGTTGAAGTATAAGTAAATTGTAAATAAACACATTTCCAATAACATCATCTTTATATAATCAATAAGCAGTCGTCTTATACTATAGGTATAGGATAAATTAACGAAAATGTTATATATATATTTTTTATCTCGTTTATTTATAGGTCGCCTTATACGCTGTAATATACGGTGTTTAAGAATAGTTTTACACTATAGTTTAAGGACCTACGTAAACGTGAATGAGATCAGTGCAGTCATTAATTACTATTTAAAGAATGAATATTTCATATACTTTTAATTTCATATATTTTTGTGAAAAACGTGAAAAAAATGTATTAGTGCCATAAGCAATTATTACTGAAAAAGATCTGAGTACTAAACTAAAGATATATAAAAATCTCAATACAGATTTCTCACCAACATTTCTGCCGCAATATCGCTTCCTTGTGTCATTTTTAAAAATATTTTCACTGTAATTGTTCTGATAAACTTGCCTCTTTGTTTCCTCGATTTTACGAATTGAAACGCAATACTTAGATTGGCGGCTAATTGAAATAGCTGGATGTAACCGTAAGTTCTATGCCAAAAGTTTCTTCTTTTGTACGTCTCGCTTATGTAACTTTCTACATGCCTCTTGCTTCCTGGTCAATTTTAATTTAAATGTAACTATTGTTATGTTTGTTAATTCCTGTTCTTTTATCGTTCACTCTCCTTAATGATGCTTTTATCTTTCTCATATTCTTTTCCATTCAGTAACCCATCGCGACAAAGTGGTTTTATTGCTTAGCTTAGGGTGAAAAGATAAAAAAAAAAAATAGTAACCCTGCACCTCTTTTAATCTAGCCAACATCATTTAAATTGTTTAGCAGATCAGTCAGTCAGTTAAGTGCCATACGTGATACACGCTTTGGGCAATCATGTCTCGAAAGAGACATGACTGACTGGGCCGAAGATTATCCCGCTGTAGGTTGCCATTGCTTTCTCAGATAGACTGGTTGCCGACCATGGCTATAGAACCCAGTCTGTCCTGTTATTTGACTCATAGGTAGAGGGGAAAGAAATGTATTATATTATTATGTAGTAATTAGTGGGGGATCGGTTTCCTATTGTTATGGAGTAATAAACTGATCCCCCAATTTATGACCAGTAGAAGCGTTAATCATTATTTCAACTATTATATTCAGTCAGTCAGTTAAGTGCCATACGTGATAGACGCTTTGGGCAATCATGTCTCGAAACAAACATGACTGACTGGGCAGAAGATTATCCCGCAGTAGGTTACCATTGCTATCTGCGGTAGACTGGTTGCCAGCCAGGGCTATAGAACCCAATGTGTCCTATTATTTGACTCATAGCTAGATGGAGAAGCGATGTATTATATTATTACGTAGTAATAGAGGGGGATCAGTTTATTACTTCATAACAATATAAAACCGGTCCCCCTCTTTATGACCAGTAAAAGCTTTAATCATAATTCCAACTATTACATTCAGTCAGTCATTTAAGTGCCATACGCGATACACGCTTGGGCGATCATCCCTCAAAAGAGACATGACTGACTCGGCAGATGATTATCCCGCAGTAGGTTGCCATTGCTTTCTGCTGTTAACTAGTTGCCAGTCAAGGCTATAGAACATAATCTGTTCTATTATTTAACCCATAACTGGAGGAAAGAGACCTATATATAAAACCCGATAAAAGAGAAGGAGTAGCTGTTTTCAAGAACATGAAACTGATAGTAGCCAGGCAGTGTTAATTTCTTTATCCATACTGTTTATACCTATATATAGATATATATTACACGTAATAAATATATAGAGAGTGAGTCAGAGTAAGAAAAAGATTCTTCTTCTTCTTCCACGTCTCCCTATCCCTGGTGACTCTTATCACGCTTTCTTCTGTAACACCTCGCAGCCCCTGTTCTGCTATCCACCTGCTCAGGCCCTTCGAATATGTTATCCGCTGCTTTCCTCTGTCTCTTTTCCACACTATCTGGCCTGTCAGTATCAGGTGCTCCTAGCCCTCCTTCCTCAATGCATTGTCCCAGGAACTTCAGCTGTCTTTTCCGGATGCTCACTATTAATTTCCGTTTCGTTTCCATTATATCCAAAATCTCATCACTGCTCGGTCCACGATATCCGTAGCATCCTTCTGTAGAACCACATTTCAGCTGCTTCAGGTTTTTTCTTCATCTTTGTTGATATTCTCCAACATTCACTGCCATCTTGAAGAACCGACATCATATAGCAATCTAGTACTCTCTTTTTAGCGAAAGTTTCCTGTGTTTTAATACTTGACTCAGCTTCTGGAACTCGTCATTCGCCATGAATGCATGGTCATGAACCGAATGCATAATCATCAGCAAAAAGAGCCACCCAAAATGCCAAATACAAGTGAGGGAAAATAAAATCAACCAGGCACAAAAATTTAAATACCAGGGAAGTGTTCTAACAGAAGACGGAAAGTACGACACAGAGTGAGATTACCGTATCATATATAATACTGCATCAAGATAAATATATATGTAGTCATCCGCAGAGAGATCTGTTTCGCTGGATCACAGCTCATCAGTACGGTTAGACAGCCGATTGCTTTTTACCCAGGATTGAATCCCGACCGAATTGGCGTCAGGCGGCGATTCTACCTCTGAGCTATGGGCGCACGGTAGAGGTGTCATTATAAATGATAGATAATTTATTAACATTAAGACTTTTATATAATTTTTCATGTGTTCCTATAAAAAAGTTAATGAAATCTTGTCTTCATTTTTTTAAAAATCTGTATAAATGAGAAATAATAACCCAAATACACATTTTTTTAATTATATATAGATATATATATATATGTCTAGTCACACTGATGAGCTGTGATACAGCGAAACGGGCCTGTATGTGGATGAGTAATATATATATATATATATATATATATATATGTGTGTGTGTGTGTGTGTGTGTGTGTGTGTGTGTGTGTGTAACACTGTATCTATAGATATGTATTTTACTGTATTTCGAGAGAGATATAACATTGTATCTAGAGAGGTAGATATTGCGCGATATATCATATATCTTCATATATATTCGTAAAGATATACGTGTGTTTGTGTTTCTGCCTCGCTGTGTTATTTTTCACTTCATACAGAAAAAATATTTATGTTTAAGTAAATGTAGTTTGAAAAACTATAAGTACTGAAATGCAAATATGTATCGTAATATATTTGTATTTTTAGAAACAGAAATTCATTGATTTTCTAGTCTAATAGGATTCAAATCTCTGTGCGTGCGTGTATCTTTATGCCATCGGATCTGTACGCGCGTGTGTGGAAGAGAGAGAGAGAAAGAGAGAGAGAGAAAGAGAGAAAGAGGGGGGGAATCTAACGCTCAAAGATTTGCATCTTCCTATAATATGGATAGATGTATCTACTTGGGAGTATATAATTAACAAGATATATAGAAAATGAATATATAGAAAGAAACAGAATGAGTAGAGGAACGAATATGAAAGCTATGTTATGTACCCATTGGTATAAAAAGAGAGAATGCCATTCAGTAAGAATCGATCTTTTCCTTCATTTGAAACTGTTGAGTCAATCAATCGAAATGAAAAAAACAAAATGGCGACTACTCACATGCACAGATATGAGACCTATTTTGTGGGGAATCCCGTAATTACCTTAAAATGCAGCTTGCAAAGTCCGATGTATCTTAATTAAAACTTAATCCATGCATTTTTTTTTGTTTTGCGATAGATCGTCGGTTTCGGACAAAATGGAAATTATGCGCATGACTGGAAATCATTTTCTTTCCACATCGACGTTATTTTGGGCGGGGTTTTTGCTAATTAGCCTTCATACCAAAACGTGATCTCCCGTCGAAGTTTTCACTTAGCTCAAACTAACTTATACACCTATAAAGCCAAAAATAAAATCACTTTTATATAAATACACGCACGCACACATGTTTAATAAGAAGGCTCGCGTTCCGTCTCTCTAACCATAACTCTACTAAGACTCATTTAAATACACATGGAGACCCAGCAAACTCCATCCGTAATATACTCATCGATAATACAAATATAATAACATCATACATATATACAAAAACAGGCTTTTTTTTAATCGTTTCACCCCAAGCAAGGCAGTACCGCCACTGATGCGCAGGGGGCTACATAAGAGTAAAAACTTAGAAAAGAGAAAAGTGAAGAGAAAGACGGACCAGTTACAGGGGATGTCAGAGAAAGGGAAAGAGAAGGATGGGAACACATGTGTGAAGACAGTTGCGAAAGTAGAGAGAAAGGAAAATATGTACAGGTTGATGTAGAAAGAACTGGAAACAAGTTGATAAGAGATGGGTATTGATATTGCATTTAAATTCCTGGAGGTTGTAGCTGTCATGAAATCAAGGATATGGAAGAGAGTTCCACAGGCGGGAAGTACAAGAATATAAGATGATGGAATAGAATTGTCGGCTGCATTTGGTTGATTTAACTGTAAATGGGTGGGACCTTGTTGTCAGTCTGGTTGCACAAGTAAATTCTTGTGGCAGGGGCACCAGTGACTTAAGTTCGTCGGAGCGGAACAGAAGCCATGAAAGTATTTGTAGAATAGACAGAGGGAAGCCACATCCCGCCGGTGAGAAAGTGGCTAGAGTCGAATTGCCAAGTCGAGACCTATCATATTACAAATTCTCCTTTGGAGCCTGTCGAGAAAATTGAGATGAACAGCAGGACGCCTGACCACATATTACAGCAGTATTCCATTCACGGACGGATGGTTGATTTGTATATGTACAAGATGGATTCAAGCGGAAAAATCTTCCTGGCCCGAGACAGTAACCCAACCTTCCTAGCAGTGGATTTTGCTAATGACAAAATGTAGCGATCCCACTTAATGTCGGAAGATAGGGTAAGGCCGAGGAGATGCAATATGTTGCTTTCAGGGAGACTCGATTGGTCCATGCTTATGGGAGGGCAGGAGTGGTTGCCGGTGATAGTTGACATGAGTTTCATTTTAAAAGCATTGAAATTTACAAGCCACATTGGAAGCATTATTAATAAAAATAAAATTCAAAATTCAATAATATCAACTATGAACATGGCCACAATGTGCTGACCATGTTTAGAAAATAAAACTTTCCTATACCTCCAGATACATACATAAAACAATCCATATATTCAGTTAAAAGTAACATAAAATTCATCTTTGATAATGTTTTAACCGAAAGCGATAACTAAAACATTCAGACAATGTTTATAGAATTTATGAATTGAAAAGAAAAAAAAATTATACGATCACATTAAAAATTATATAAAAAATTTATCTCATTTTCAACGAAAATTACCGATATGCAGATGTGCGTTGTGGTGCAGTGGATATCGGCTTGGAATGAGAAATTGAGGAGCTGAGTTCGAATGCCAGTTAAAGCCCTTCTTTCTTGAAAAAAGTCATCATCTTTGTTATTAATACCATGCTGTAGTCGTTACTCTCTCTGTAAAAGTTCATCGTTATTTTCTTTTTGAATGCTCTCTTCCAATTTCATTAGTTTATTAGACTACAAAAAATACGTCAGTCAGTTAACTGCCATACGTGATAAACGCTTTAGGCGATCATGTCTCTAAAGAGAGATGACTGACTGGGCAAAAGATTAACCCGCATTAGATTGCCATCGCTTTCTGCGGTTGACTGGTTGCCATGCAAAGCTATAGAACCTAATCTGTCCTGTTATTTGACTCATAGCTAGAGGGAGAAGCAATGAATTTTATTATTATGTATTAATTAGTGGGGGATCAGTTTATTACTTCATAACAATGGAAAAACGATCCCCCAATTTATGCCCAGTAGAAACCTTAATAATGATTCCGACTATTATATTCAATCAGTCAGTTAAGAGCCTTACGTGATACACGCTTTGGGCGATCATGTCTCGAAAGAGAGATGACAGACTGGGCAAAAGATTATCAAACAGTGGGCTGCCACTGCTGTCTGCGGTTGATTGGTTGCCAGCCGAGACTAAAGAGCCTAACCTGTCCTGTTATTTAACACATAACTGGAGAGAAGAGACGGCTTAATACCTTTCCCATGGTATCTGTGCATAAGTGAATGCAAGGAATTCAACTGGAATTCGAACTCGGCTCTCGGATTTGTCCTTGGAGCCGATATCCACTGCACCACACGTACTGCGTTAATTTTCTAACTGGCTTATAAATTTGGAGTTTCAGCAGTACGCGCGCGCGCACATACACACACACACACACACACACACACATATATATATATATATATATATATATATATATATATATATATATATATATATATATAGACAGGTGTGAGTTTGTGACCCTTGCGATTGTCCGACAAACTGATTAATTTTTAAAAAATTGGCTATATGTAGGGCTGCGTATATTGGCGTATTTTTGTGGAAGTGAGAGGAAGATTTTTCGTCGTGAGAAACGCAGACATATACACACTTGTACACCCATTGACGTACGCAGTGACATACACACACACACACACACACACACACACACACACACGTCACTAACCCACACCTGCCTATATGAATATGTCTGCTCTATCACTGATATTGAGCGCTTTCAAATAAGTGCCACGCATATATAATATATAATATACAAATTGCATATATATATATATATATATATATATATATATATATATATATATACTTACACATTTCCCCCCCACACACACACACACGCTCATATGTATATATATATATATATATATCTATGGGATATTTTTGATAAAAAAATTGATAAATTTAATTTTATTCGCAAGACACACTTTGGGAAAAAATACAAGCTGCTTGGCAGGAGATACCATTAGATACATTGAAGAAGCTTGTGATGTCAATGCCTGACAGAAGGAAGGCTGTGATCAAATCTAAAGGCTATTATACTAAATATGAAATTTATTTTGTAACAAGTATTTTTTCTGGTTAAAGCATTTGTTGAGTAAATCAAGTAAAATTACTTTAATTAAATTGTTTTCTATCAATATGGCTCATAAAAGATAAAATAGTTCTTGTCCTACTATATATTTTGCACATATGTATATAGTCATCCGCACGGTTAGAAAACCGATTGCTTTTACCCAGGATTGAAACCCTACCGAATTGGCGTTAGTTGGCGATTGTACCTCTGAGCTATGGGCGATCGGTAGAAGGAGGCAGACTTTTAAGCGTGTATATTATCATTGGAGTGTTCTTATTCATTGCTGAATGAACGATGCGTAGATGCTAGAGTAGCTGCTGTTTTTCAAAGTTTACCATTCTTTCAGAGTCCTTAATCAGGGTGTGAGAGCGTAAATAGTCATCCGAAGACAGATCCGTTTCGCTGTATCACAGCTCATCAGTACGATTAGACAACCAATTGCTTTTACGCTAAAAGTCTGCGTCCTTACAAAAGAGCATCTGCTTGCATCAGGTGAATATAAATATTTTCAAATATTATCCTCACATTTTCAAATATTTTCCAACTCTGCATTCACTGTTATGAATTATGGTAGCGTAATACACGGGTCGTGTGGTGGGTCTGTTTGACTGTCTATAAAAATGTCCAAAGATAGAAACACTTGCGACAACAAATATTTCTCTGTGTTGGTGGCTATATGTGCGTTGTGGTGCAGTGGGTATCGTCTCAGAACGACAAAGTGGAACAGCCGAGTTCGAATTCCAGTAAAATTTGCTTCATTCACTTACTAGCAAAAACTCTTGGGAAAGGTATTAATCCGTCTCTTCTCTCCAGCTATGGGTTAAATAGCAGCGCGGATTGTAATCTATAGTCATGGTTGGCAAACGATCTACCGCAATGGAAACTTACTGCGGGAAAATCTTCTGCCCAGTCAGTCATGTCTCTTTCGAGACATGATCGCGCGAAGTGTGTATCACGCATGGCACTTAACTGACTGACTGAATATAATAGTTGGAATCCTTATTAAGTTTTGTACTGGTCAAAAAGTAGGGGATCGGTTTTCCATTGTTATGAAGTAATACACTGATCCCCCACTAATTACTACTTAATAATATAATACATCGCTTCTCCATCTAGCTATGAGTCAAATAACAGGACAGATTGGGTTCTATAGCCTTGGCTGGCAACCAGTCTACTGCAGAAAATAATGACAAACTACCGCTGGATAATCTTCTGCCCATTCAGTCATGTTTGTTTCGAGACATGATCGCCTAAGCGTGTTTCATGTATAAAACATAAATAACTGATGGCTGCATGTGCGTTTCTTGTATCCTGAATTTAACCATTTTTTGCAAATAAGTATTAACCAAAACATCCCTTTACATCGTGATCTTTTCATAGTCATTAACTATGCAGATACAATCAGGTAAATTTCTCATATTATTTAATGGAAGAATAAGCGGGTCTAATTTTCTTTATAATTATTGCCATTTTTCAATTATATTTTAGACTCATTCGAAATATTTTCGGTACGTATGGATATATAAAGAATGCTAGCGAATGGATAAAATCTTATCATTTAAAAAGTGTTTGCAGCAAATTAGTCTTTATGATCGGGGGAAATTAAGTATATATATATATATATATATATATATATATATATATATATATATATATATATATATATATATATTATTGATGCTGCCCACTAGGAATAAAAAAAAAATAATGGTCTTTTTTTTGGGGAATTCAATTATAAAATATGTTGTTCTGCTAAACCACAACAACGAAAAAAAAAACAAATCTAAAAAGCACTTATAAATACAAACGCAAACACACGAACACACACACACATACCAAGATAGAAAGATACAGATATTTAAGTCTGGTCGTAAATAAATCTATCTTCTTGTTACTAATTTCATTTATTGTGTACAGTTTATGAAACTATTATTGATAAAGAAATGAAGGGAAGAAACCAGATAATTTGAGGTCATTTCTATAATTTTACAACGGGCCCGTATTTGCGCGTCTCAGGTTCGAACCTACACTACCGGCCATAATTATTAGGACACCCAGTATTTTAGAAATATTATGTGTTTCATACTATCTTTTAGTATTTATTGCCAAGTGAATAATTGCAAATGAAAATAGAATGGTTCTTTTGTTAATATTGCACAATAACACGTGCATCAAATGAATTTATAAATATTTAATAATTACCTATATTGCAGTTTCATCAATGAAAGTATGAAGAAAATTTAGGGGGATTCGGACGAGTTTATCTTTGCTTACTTGCCTTGTAAAATTTTGCAAATAATAATAACAAATGAACCGTTCTATTTTCATTTAGAATTATTTACTAAAAATAGTATGAAATACATCATTTCCTTTAAAAAACTGGGGTGGCCTGATAATTATGGCTGGAAGTGTATATCCCTATAAACTATGCAGTAAATATAACAGTGGCTTATATAGATTCTTCTCTGGAATATTTGCTTGAGCACTCTAAGCTTTGTGGTTTTGATTTTTTATTTTTTTAGAAGGTAGGTCCTTCTACAGGGTAGAGACGCTAGCTTGTATTCAGAGCTGCCCTTCTTTTTGGTTAACAACGAAAGATAGGAAGTCAGTCTGCTATGCTATTTATCCCTTAGCTGTGGGAAGTAGACGTCGATAAATATATTTGGTTGAATGTGAACGCTACAGCATTTGATCGAATTTCCAGTATTCGCGCCGATAACCATAATGTGCACAAACCCTACAAAATATACTCCATGACTAATCATGTCTAATCTATTCCGCAGTAGGTTGTCATTGCTTTCTGTGTAGACTGGTTGCTAGCCAAGCCTATAGAACACAATCTGTCCTGTTATTTGACTCATAGTTAGAGGGAAAAGCGATGTATTATAATATTACGTAGTTCTTAGTGGGGCCTCAGTTTATTACTTCAATGCAACAATAGAAAACCGATCCCCCACTTTATGACCAGTAGAAGCCTTCATCATGATTCCAACTATTATATTCAGTCAGTTGGAGATCATGTCTCGAAAGAGACATTACTGACTAGGCGGAGGATTATCGCGCAGTAGCTTGCTATTACTTTCTGCGGTAGACTATATTCACTAGCCTTCCCACGCAAGGCCGGATGTAACACATGGTCATTTTAATGTGGGTATTCCCTGCCATATAGCCGGGCCAAAATTATGTCTGTCTATTTTTACCGAGTCGTGGTTCTACCCTCCGGCGGAACCACGACTGGGCTTGTGCTCTCTGCTCGGAAGCAGAGAGCGCCCTCTACCGAAGGCAGAGTGCTGACAGTGTCAACAGTAGCAGAAGCAAGTCTGCTACGCAGTGACTTTCTGCGGTAGACTAGTTGCCAGCCAAGGCTAAAGAACCTAATCTGTCCTATTATTTAACCCATAACTGGAGGGAAGAGACGGATTAATACCTTTCCCTAGGGTATTTGCGCATAAGTGAATGTAAGGAATTCAACTGGAATTCGAACTCGGCACCCCGATCTCTTGTTCCGACTTGATATCCACTGCACCAAAGCGCGCATAGTTTCATGCTCAGATTAAGTCAAACGTCTTCGAAAAACTTTTGTTGATAGGTTCAGCGGCATATCAAGCTCTATTAGTTATTTAATGCGGAAATCTAAATGTTTTACACGCAATTTTGATTTTATGATGATAACGATTTTAGTGATACAAACTTTACTAATTATACCATAGATGTGAATTCCTACATTTATCAAGGTTTTTTGCGGGTAATAAACTCAACTGGAATTGGAACTCGCCTCTCCGATTAACAATTCCTAGTCATTATCCATTGCACAAACCGCACATCCATGCTTACAACACCTGTTATTCCCAAGCGGTCACCCATCAAAGTACTAGCCAGTCTCGACATTGCTTAACTTCAGTGATTTTACTGGAACTGGTGTTTCAGTGTGATATAGCCATAAGCTTACTGGTCAGGATAATCATCTGTTTCGAGACATGATCGCCCAAGAGTGCTTCATGGATGGCACAACTGACTGACTGAATATAACAGTTAGAATCATGATTAAGATTTCTACTGAGGAGAAAGTGGGGAGTCGGTTTTCTATTGCTATGAAGTAATAAACTGATCCCTCACTAATAACTACGTAATAATATAATACATCGCTTCTCCCTCTAGCTATGAGTCAAATAACAGGACAGATTGGGTTCTATAGCCTTGGCTGGTAACCAGTCTACCGCAGAAAACAATTACCGACCTACAGCGGGATAATCTTCTGTCAAGTCAGTCATGTCTCGAAAAAGACATGATTGCCCGACGCGTGTATCGCGTATGGCACGTAACTGACTGACTACGTCTTTTTCACATTGAATTCATATATTTTAAGCATTCTTTTTTTTCGAAGTTAACATTTTAAATTTATCAAGACAATATGTCTTTTTATTGTCGCATTTGTCTTGCTTTTGAATTTCTTTTTAAAGTGAAGTTCTAATTTTGATGATTCGATTTTATTCATTAAAAGCTTTTAGAAATTTAATGTTTTATCGAAAAGGTATATTTGATCTTCTGTTTTAACTTTTTGCTTAAATGAATGCAAGGAATTCAACTGGAATTCGAACACAGCTCTCCGATTTTTCGTTCCGAGCCTATAACAACTACACCACGATAGCACATCCCAGCATTTTTATGTAGAACCAGATGTGTTCCTTAGTCGCCTCTTCATGTGTGAGGAAATTTTCTGGCGCTCATTGCCATAGAGGAGGATTGATGTTACATATAAATTTAGTACTGTTTTCTTAGGATGTGCTTTGTGGAGCAGTGGATATCGGCTCGGAACGAGAAATCATCGAACCGAGTTCGAATTCCACTTGAATTCATTACATTCACTTACGCGCAAATACCCTTGGGAAAGGTATTAATCCGTCTCTTCCTTCCAGTTATGGGTTAAATAATAGGACAGATTGGGTTCTATAGCCTTGGTCGGCAACCAGTCTACCGCAGAAAGCAATGGCAACCTACTGCGGGATAATCTTCTGCCCAGTCAGTCATGTCTCTTTCGAGACATGATCGCCCAAGCGTGTATCGCGCATGGCACTTAACTGACTGACTGTTTTCTTTGTTTCTATCGAATTGCTCAATCCAGTTTTTTCCAAATCAGGTGCTTCATTTTCTTCAACCTGCTTGACAATCGATTGTAGCTCCATTCATATAATGAATGTAACTTATTCTTTCTTTTAATATATTCTATTCCTCTTCATAAAAAAATGGTATCAAAGCGTTTTTACTTACTATCAACTCCTTTTCTTTCAAATTTCACTTTGCATAACAAAACAAATCTGTTAATTAACCCTGTCCTCTTTAACAAACTCTTGGCGTCGGAGAAATTAATATTTTACAGATAGTAAAATCTACAAAACAATTAATACATCAATTTTTACCAAAATCCGAATTCCATATTTATTTAATTAATTTAGAAATCTCTTACTGAAACAAACATATCAGCCCTGCAAAATACGATATAAAAGTTTCGATGGACAAATTTTTCTATGAGTTACTCAAAAATGAAATAACACTGACATGTCATTTTAACAGATATATTTACCAAAATTACACAAAAAAAATTTCTAAAGACGAAAATTTATTCAATAAAACAGTCCTCAGATGACTTCAGAATCTCCTGTAACTCTTCTGGGTGGTCTCCATGCTTAAGTTGTTAAATGCTACCATAATTTTTACCTTCAGTTCTTTTTTGGTGTTAGAAGGAGTTTTGCTGGTTCCTCTCTCAACTCCGTTCTACACGTAATAATCAGGGGTGTTGGTGTCTTAGGTAACCAAATGTAAATGTTGATGTGGTCGCAGAAATTGTCTTACAGCCATGACTGAGATGTTACCAACAAAACATTATTGAATGAAAAATATTACCAACAAAACTTTATTGAATAAAAAATTTTACCAACAAAACTTTATTGAATGACACATGTTATCAACAAAACTTTATTGAAGGAAAAATGTTACCAACAAAACTTTATTGAATGAAAAATGTTACCAACAAAACTTTATTGAATGAAAAATGTTACCAACAAAACTTTGTTAAATGAAAAATGTTATCAACAAAACTTAATTGAAGGAAAAATTTTACCAACAAAACTTTATTGAATGAAACATGTTATCAACAAAACTTTATTGAAGGAAAAATGTTACCAACAAAACTTTGTTAAATAAAAAATGTTATCAACAAAACTTAATTGAAGGAAAAATTTTACCAACAAAACTTTATTGAATGAAACATGTTATCAACAAAACTTTATTGAATGAAAAATGTTACCAACAAAACTTTGTTAAATGAAAAATGTTATCAACAAAACTTAATTGAAGGAAAAATTTTACCAACAAAACTTTATTGAATGAAACATGTTATCAACAAAACTTTATTGAAGGAAAAATGTTACCAACAAAACTTTATTGAATGAAACATGTTATCAACAAAACTTTATTGAAGGAAAAATGTTACCAACAAAACTTTATTGAATGAAAAATGTTACCAAGAAAACTTTATTGAATGAAAAATGTTACCAACAAAACTTTATTAAATGAATAATGTTACCAACAAAACTTTATTGAAATTGAACCATATTAAAAAAAAATGTGATCCCAATATTCAAAGACTGACCCTTAAATGACCAAAATGGTTGATGGTTCGTTAAAACCAAAGCAAACCAAACCAAACCAAACAGCCATGACTGGGTTCTCCTGTTTGTGTCGCGTAGTGCAGAGTCCTGTTGCTAGGCATAGGGTCTTCCATGATCCAGCCGCTTGACCCAGGTCAAAGCACTTCATGTGGGCCTCCGTATTGGGTGTGAGGCCCTGTGGGAAAATGAACGGAGGCATAACATCGTCATCACTAGTGCTCACTACAAACACCTTCCGACTCTTTCCAAATCCTCTTCACTGTCCACAGATTTGCACCCAAACACTCTAAAACATTCGCAATGGTGTTTCTGGTGCAAATGCCAAACAGGACATTTCCAAAATTTCTGGCAGATCAAATTGCGAAATATTACTCATTTTCTTCTCACAGTCGGTGCCCAACTGACCCAACTATACTTCGCAGTCAACAAAATCGAAAACTAGCGACGTGCATGCGCAAAATTTAAGATATAAAATTGCAACAATATACTCATCGCACCTTTTGTAACATTTTTCCCCAACTTTTCTTTTTGAAATAAAATTCATATATATATGAATAAGAACGAAGAAAATAATTAAAATTTTCAAAACATTAATTTAAAACAGTGCTCTAAAAATAGACCAATGAATATTTATTATTAATTATTCCGTTAGCATATGGAAATAACGTAAACTTTCTAAATCTAATAAATTGTTAAACTTAGAAATTTTTTTCTAAATTTCGCAACAATAATAAAGTAGATATAATAGTTAATTAATAATGCTGATATCAATTTAATCAAATATTAGTATCAATGCCCCCCACCCCAAGATTATATTTAAGTCTGCCCACATATTCTCCAAATTAGAAGTTACTTTACTCTGATTGGTCCACATTGCACATACAACAATGCCTCCCTGATTAAAGGGGTTTTGCTTGTTTTTTAACCTTTTAAAACCATTCAATTTAAAATAAATCACATCACTTGACAAGACACAAGAAGTGTCGAAACAAAATAGCTAATTATGTAATGATATTATAATATGTCCATGTTATAATTTCTGAATAAATAAATAAATAATACTGTCTTAATATGTATAGAAAAAACTACTAAAAAGTGTATAAGTTTAAAAATGTAATTTTTTGACAGTATTTATTTATTTCTATTATTATATTTGATATTTCAGACTGTCCTCGGCCTTTCATCAGAAACAAATGATTTTAAAATTTAAATAAGAAGCGTTTTGGCGAGGAGCGTTCGTCCGAGAGATTCTTTACATCACGTGACGCAGAAAGAGACAGATTTTTTTTTTAGATATTTGCAAACGTAAACCTATCTTTAATAATACTTATAAATGTTGTTTTTAAGAAAAAATTTTGAAGTGTATCCCAAAAATGTTTAACTATTGAAATATTTATAATGTTTCAAAACACCTAAGTCCCTATTTAACCCTAGCCTGTATGTATTTAATTTTAAAATCTAGTATTTTTCTTTCTTTCTGCGTGAGTATGTAGAACTAAAATCAGAATCCATTAGTAAACATTTGCAGTTTTCTAATGTGTGTCCTGGTTGATTGAAGTGTTCTGCTATGGGTGATGATCCACGTATACTGTCTTAATAATATGTATAGGAAAAACCCTATCCTGTATGTATTTAATTTAAAAATCTAGTATTTTTCTTTCTTTCTGCGTGAGTATGTAGAACTAAAATCAGAATCTACTATAATAGATAGATAGATAGATAGATAGATAGATAGATAGATAGATAGATAGATAGATAGATAGATATGAAAAGACTGGGCTAGATAGATAGATAGATAGATAGATAGATAGATAGATAGATAGATAGATAGATAGATAGAAAATGAACATACTGAGATAGATAGATAGATAGATAGATAGATAGATAGATAGATAGATAGATAGATAGAAAATGAACATACTGAGATAGATAGATTGATAGAAAATGAACATACTGAGATAGATAGATAGATAGATAGATAGATAGATAGATAGAAAGAAAGAAAGAAAGAAAGAAAGAAAGAAAGAAAATGAACATACTGAGATAGATAGATTGATAGAAAAGGAACATACTGAGATAGATAGATAGATAGATAGATAGATAGATAGATAGATAGATAGATTACATATGGAAAATTCAAATTTTCTAAGATCGTAAAGCCATTTCAACGTGTGAAACTAACATTCTCATGATTTCCGATGATGTTGGAGTTAGTTTCACTCTTTGAAATAAAATATGCGAATTTTTTTTTTTCATTTTTTTTTATTTATTTATTTTTTTTTTTTGTCACATCGTGATTATTTATTTACTTCTTGTGACCTGGAATCAAAATTTCTACCCAAATTCATATTTATATGTCGGCCACAGCTATCAATTCGCACGCATAAACAACTGAAACAAAACGTCCGTGTAGATTCCAGCAAAATACAAGAAAAAAAAAACTTGAATAAAAGACTAGATAGAATATAAGAAGCAAAAAAACAAAAAAACAAAAAAACAAAAAAAAACAACAGAATGCGTAAAACGGGTAAAATAAACAAACTGAAAAGAAAACAATTTAAACTTATTTTATAAATGGAACTTTGTCTCTGTGTTTGTGTGTGTCTGTTACCTATAGACTCCGAAACGGCTGAA
Organism: Ascarosepion bandense; assembly: GCA_037127315.1. Taxonomy (NCBI): domain Eukaryota; kingdom Metazoa; phylum Mollusca; class Cephalopoda; order Sepiida; family Sepiidae; genus Ascarosepion; species Ascarosepion bandense. The sequence goes on from JBBBDQ010000393.1 coordinate 573,118, forward strand.
CCGATTTTCTTGAAAATTTACACAGTTGTACTATAAGCATCTGTGAGTGTTCTTAGCTAGGTTTTGTGTCGAGGTACCCCCGATAAATATCGAAAATCGATAATCGAAAATTGATAATCGAAAAAATCGGGTTATAGAAGGAGTGGCCCGATTTTAATCAAATTTGATACACTCATATACAAAGACATAAGAAACGATATTCAGAAGTTTCAAGGTTGCAGTTCTTACAATAGTGCAGAAAATCGATAATATATATATATAAAAAGGCAAGATGTTTGTGTGTGTGTCTGTTTATCTGCATGTATGTTTATATTTTTTTCACCCTTTTTATTTTAGTTTTTGCTTCGAGTTTGTCTCTAAGTAGGTATAATTGTAGTTCTTAGTTTCAGCTATGATACCATTTACTCAGAGGACTTATTTAGCCTTCAAAATTCAGTTTACGACGAAAAAACTTATTTGATATCGATACCAGGAAATCAAAATTTGACTTACATCCATTCATTTTTCTTTCAGTCTACGGTTTCGCTTTAACTGGAAACAACTATTGCTTTTTAGTCTTTCGTGCCAACGTCCAAAGAGTCTGTGCTCCAGGATTATAGATTAGTTTTAAAGCTTTCATTACACCCGAGCAACTCCGGGCTATACTGCTAGTTGAAACATAAATAATGAAAGGATAAAAAACGAAAAATAAGATATAATAAACAGGACAAAATTCCCCCACCAAAAAATAATAATAAAAAACAACGATTTCAAACTGATATATTATTTCGAGTAAGTTGAAAGCAAAAAGTATAACACGTGCCATTTCTATCATCACTCACATTTTTACTCTGAACTCAAGCGGCTTAGTGCGTGCAAAAGCCCTACTAAATTTTGGCCACGTGGTTTCGTCCAAATGTTTTGGCGCGCAGACGATGCTGTGACGAAGTCTAACGAGGTCTAAGCGACGATCTTTCTCATGTTCTCAGCTACCCAGGTGTAGGGCGTGGTATTCATCACGGCTTAAAATGCCTACGCTTGACATTTACGACCTGTAAAGCACATCCTCCGATCATTCAGTAATTCACATTGCTCCCATAGTCAAGCGGATATTTTATGAGCACCATTTTACACCAACCTCATGAATTTTCTATTAAACCAACTCTTCAAGAATTCTGTTACCATTCTCTTTCGTCTATGTCTTTATCCTTTCTCTTACACTTTTCGCATTGCCCTTTCGACCGTGAAAATATTAGCGTTTCATTCGTTATTATAACTAAACCTAACTACCGGCCATGATTATTAGGCCAAGCCAGTTTTATAAAAGAAATTATGTATTTCATACTATATTCAGTGAATAATTCTAAATGAAAATAGAATGGTTCTTTTGTTATTATTATTTGCACAATCTTACAAAGCAAGGAAGCAAAGATCAACTCATCAGAATCATCCTAAATTTTCTTCATTCTTTCATTGATGAAACTGCAATATAGGTAATTATTAAATATTTATAAACTCATTTGATGCACATGTTATTGTGCAATATTAACAAAAGAACCATTCTATTTTCATTTACAATTATTCACTTGGCAATAAATACTAAAAAATAATATGAAATACATCATTTTTTTAAAACACTAGGGTAGCCTAATAATTATGGCCGATAGTATATATATATATATATATATATATATATATATATATATATATATATGAATGAGAGTGTTTTTTTTTCAAGAAATGATGTATTTCATACTATTTTTTAGTATTTATTGCCAAGTGTATAATTCTAAATGAAAATAGAATGGTTCTTTGTTATTAATACTTTGCAAAATTTTACAAGACAAGGAAGCAAAGATGAACTCGTCCGAATCACTCTAAATTTTCTTCATTCTTTCATTGATGAAACTGCAATATAGGTAATTATTAAATATTTATAAATTCATTTGATGAACATGTTTTTGTGCGGTATTAGCAAAAGAACCACTTTTTTCATTTACAATTATTTACTTGGCAATAAATACTAAAAAATAGTATGAAATACATCATTTTTTTTAAAACACTCGACTTGCCTAATAATTATGCCCGGTAGTATATATATATATATATATAAAAGTGCGTTTTTTGTTTTGAATAAATTATGTATTTCATACTATTTTGTAGTATTTAATTCCAAGTGTATAATTCTAAATAAAAATAGTGTTTTTTTTTGTTATTATTACTTTGCAAAATTTTACAAAGCAAGGAAGCAAAGATCAATTCATCAGAATCACCCTAAATTTTCTTCATTCTTTCATTGACGAAACAGCAGTATAGGTAATTATTAAATATTTATAAATCCATTTGACGAACATGTTATTGTGCAGTATTAATAAAAGAACCATTCTATTTCCATCTACAATTAATCACTTGGCAACAAATACTAAAAAATACTATGAAATACGTTATTTTTTTAAAACACTGGGGTTGCCTAATAATTATGTCCGGAAGTGTATGTTTTTGTTACAATGGCGACAAAAACGGTTTCCTTTAAGTAAATTTATTCATAATTAGTTTCAGTGAGCTGAGCGCCATACGCGACACACGCTTTGAGCGATCATGTCTCGAAAGAGACATGACTGACTGAGCAGATGATTATTACCCCATTAAGTTGCCATTGCTTTAGGCGGTAGACCGGTTACCAGCCAAGGCTATAGAACCAAATCCGTCCTATTATTTAACCCATAACTGAAGGGAAGAAACGGATTAATACCTTTCCCAAGAGTATTTGTGTGTAAGTGAATGCAAGGAATTCAACTGGAATTCGAATTTGTTTCCCCGATTTGTCGTTCCGAGCCGATATCCACTGCCCGAAAACGCACATCCCTAAAGATCGATTTACCTGTTGAATTCTATTTCAGTTTCACCAGATGAAAGTAGAAAATAAAAAAAACTGTAGTGAAGCCCTCTTAAAATTTGGATTTGTTTATAAATGCGTAAAATCTTTTCTCTTTCTGTCAAAATTGAAATTAATTTATATTACAGAATGTTTATAAACTCACAGCAGTAGAAGTATTGCTTCATGTTATTTCGCTTATGGATTTACCTGTAGTATAATAGAAGGAAGGAAAAAGCGGGAACCTATTTTCGTTGCATTTACTTTCACACAAATATGGCTACAATTCTTCTTCTGTAGCTAGGGATTAAATAGTAGGAAAAAAACTGGGATATTCAGCCATGGTTTCTGAACAGTCTAGGAGACGTGCAAATCTGAATTTCAAATTCATGATGCTGTCTAAAGACGAATATGTGGGTGGGTATTTATGTCTCTAAGACAACACGAACATGGCAGATTTCAACACATAAATTTTCTTTGAATGTCGATCCAGGATGTTTTTTCCACCTGCATATATACAAATCAACCATCCGTCCGTGAATGGAATACTGCTGTAATATATGGTCAGGTGCCCCTGCCGTTCTCCTCAGTGTTCTTGACAAGCTCCAAAGGAGAGTCTGTAATGTGATAGGTACCAACCTGGCGGCTCGACTCCAGCCACTTCCCCATCGTCGAAATGTGGCCTCCCTTTGTCAGGTGTTTACTCGTGCAACCAGACTGGCAACTGGGTCCCACCCATTCACAGTCAGGTTAGCCAAATGCAGACGACAATTCTACTCCTGCAGCTTCTTCTCTCGCACTTCTCGCCTGTGGAACTCGCTCCCGTATTCTTGCTTTCCTGACGGCTACAACCTCCAGAAATTTAAATGCAAAGTCAATACTCATCTACTAACCACTGGACTCTAGCTCTCTCCCCACCCCCGTATAACCTTCCCTTTCTCTCCACCTACGTATCTGTCATCGTACCTGCTTTCTATTGTTCCTTTCTAACTAGTTTGTACTCCTCACTCTTTTCTAATTAATCTTTTCACATTTATGTAGCCCCCTGCACATCAGTGGTGTTTCCGCCTTGCTCGGAATTTTTTTAAAAAAATACTTACAGATATTGTATCCTAAAAATATCGCCATTATTTTGACTATCAACATGTTTCAAAATACGTCATCATCAACATCACATGAAAAAGCTATGATAAAAAAATGTATTTTCTCAATTTAAATCAGATAGAATGAATGTATTTTTTTGTTTATAAATACTATATAAAGTATAATTTTTTCCATGTGTTATGTATTATGAAAACTTTCCTGCATCAAAATAAAACAATATTGAACTTATTATTTCGTTACCGTTGAATATATATATATATATATATATATATATATATATATATATATATATATATAATATCGAGGCAGCAAATAATTTTCTAAACATATGCTGTCAAATATAAGAGACAATGAATGTCTATTATATTTAATCATGAGCCGTTCAAAGCGTCGTATTTTTGGTTTTAATTTCAATTGAAAATAAAGACAAAAATTCTTCAACATTTCGATAATTATTTATTGATTTGCGTCTAAGCTTTCGGCTCACATGAGCCATCTTCAGAGAGGTTATTTAGTCTGAAATATAATAACATCCACCATCACCGACGATTTTATTTTGTGCTGACATAAAACTGCGCATGGCAACGGCGATTCTTACCAAAAATAATAAACGCAGTTCTCAAATTTGCGATGCGGTTTTATGACGTCACACTGCGTGATAGCGGGAAATGACAACAACGGCTCATGATTAAACATAATAGACATTCATTGTCTCTTATATTTAACAGCATATGTTTAGAAAATACATATATATATATAGTATATATCTAAAAGTTGGCGGCTTGAAGGTAAAATTCCAAGGAGATCCTATTAATATTAATTATCAAAAATTAGATTTTAAAAATGATCCTGCCAGAGCATAATGTAAAAGTAAATATTTATTTACAAAGCCAATTATTATGTATTATGAAAACTGTCCAACATCAAAATAAAACAAAACTGAACTTCTTATTTCGTTACCGTTGTATATATATCCCAAAGAGATACTATTAATATTAATTATTAAAAATTAAATGTTGAAACAGATCCAGCCAGAGCCCAATATAAAAAACAATATTTATTTACAGCGCCAATATTTACCACATATTCAGAATTAAAATATTCGTATTTTAATTTCAAAGAGTGAAACATCATCTCCAACATCATCGGAGATCATGCGAATGTTAGTTTCATACGTTGAAATGGCTTTACGATCTTACAAAACTTGAATCTTCCATATATATATATATATATATATATATATATATATATATATATATATATATATATATATATTAACGAAACTTGTTTATAAGCAACCGACAATTTGTAATGAATTATTTTGAACATTATTTTTACCGATACTCGTATTTAAGTAGATATTCTGTTTTTAATTAAACAGTATTTTATATTTATATCTACCGGCCTGATTATTTTTACGATAAATTTTATTGCGAAAATGTGTGCTATCCAGCAGGATTCGAACCTATCCAGCAGGATTCGAAAATGGTAGCTTCCCCTATGTAAATAAATGAAATGTATGCTCTGAAATGTATCGTAAATGTCAACAAATGTAATAAAATAAATGTTTAATTAAAAACAGAATATCTACTTAAATTCGAGTATCGGTAAAAATAATGTTCAAAATAATTCATTATATATATATATATATATATATATATATATATATATATATATTCATTTATAAACGGGTTACACGAGTGGATTCTTCAGGCGACTTTTAGTTATTAAAAAGTAATAAACTAAGTATATATATATATATATATATATATATATATATATATATATATAACAATTATTACGTTATTACTATGTGTTAACGTAATAATTAATAATAAATAGACACCTCCTAGACACCTTCTAACACACTAACTCGCATCCATTCTCTCAAAGACTCTTCCCATCTACCTAACCATCATCCTCGGTATCTCTAGCCGTCTATCACCCTCCTTCTAACATTTCCTATAACTGACCACTAATTCTCATCACCTTCCCCTATGTAACCCCTTGCGCAATAGTGGCAGTGGAATGTCAAGCTTGAGGTGAAATAATTAAAAAAAATATATATTCATTGGTTTATTTTTAGACCACTGTTTTAAATTCATATTTTGAAAATTTATATTATTTTCTTCGTTCTTATTCATGTATATATATATATATATATATATATATATATATATATATAGGAAAGAATATTAATAAAATGTTTTGAATTTAAAAATGTACTTTTTTTGAACAGTATTTGTTTATTTTTATTATATTTTATATTTCAGACCGTCCTCGGTCCTTCATCAGAAACAAGTGATTTTTAAATTTGAATTAGAAACGTATTTTCTTACATGTTTCCTTTTCGCTGAAGAAAAGGAATGTAAAAATCATAAAATATCATAATCATAAAATATCATAATCATAATCATATCATAATCATAAAATATCATAATCATTAAATATCATAATCATATCATAATCATATCATAATTATAAAATATCATAATCATGAAATATCATAATCATAAAATATCATAATCATAATCATATCATAATCATAAAATATCATAATCATAATCATATCATAATCATAATATATCCTTGCGCTTTCAACCAATTCACTGGCTATTCACAAGGGGGTTATCTTTTCAATGTTGTTACTTTCCTCATTTTTTTACTGTAACGTAATTTATTTCGTGTTTTTGGAAAGGTGCTTTAAAAAATTTTAAAACTCCATTTCCACTGTTAAATAATTTAAGATTGATGGTAAAAAAGAATTTTTTTTTAAATATATATATATATATATATGTATGTATATTGATTGTTTAATACTTAGTTTTTCGTCATAGTAGAGTTAGACTAATGCAGATTTGTATTAAAAAAGTGTTCAATACAATTATATTGTAGAACTTTTGAATATTTTCCATTTTTAAACGAGTTATTACGCGACCTAGTTTTCTACTATGAGTGGTGTCTTCAGGCAATTTTTAATACCTTTTTTTTATTATTAAAAATCACCTGAAGACACCACCGATGGTAGAAACCTAGGTCGCGTAATAACTCGTTTAAAAATGGAATATATATATATATATATATATATATATATATATATATATATATATATATATATATATATATCGAAAATCTAAGTGAGCCAATAACCTACCACGGTTTCGCTTAACAACACGTCACGGAAAATTTTGTTAAGGTTTTCGTCCTGGGGTTTTTTTCTTTCTCACGAATGCTTGACTTTTGTTCATGTATTTCGTTTTTTTCTTTTTTTCTTCCCGTTCTTTTCCCTCGGGGTTCGTTCCCGGTGGGTTTCAAGGCGATCTCATTTGTAGTTTGATTATTAATAATCTTGACAGAATTGGTCCTGTTGTTATTGGTATTACAACTATAATTAATATTAATATATACACACACACACACACACACATATATATATATATGTGTGTGTGTGTGTGTGTGTGTGTGTGTGTGTGTGTGTGTGTGTGTGTGTGCACGGGGGTTGCTTTATTAGGTATATTATTCTAATACAAGTTAGGACCGTCTTTTTCTTTTTTCATAGAGATAGATTTACCTTTTTGGTTTTAGGATTGCCTCTATTCTTCTTTTTCAAAATAGGGTGAAGTGTTATTTAGTATTGAGGTATGTGGCCAGCCACAATACATAAGTGGGCTGTAACGTTCAAACGATATTGGTACCAAGGCGTCCAATGTATGCCAAGAAAGTATTCCTCCTAATATAATACCAGCAGCCACAGCCTGAACCGTTGATACAAAACAAAATGGATTCCTAGTTTTGTGTACTTTACGTCAAATTCTGGCCTTATGATCGTAATGTCACAGCAGAAATCGAGACTTCTAAGATAAGACAACATTTCTCCAATCATCTATTGTCCATTGTTCGTGATTCTGAGAGAATTGTCTGGTTCTTATCTCAGTGTCGAAGAACCTAGCGTGTTCTTCTGCTTTCCTTCGTCGTAAAAAACTGGTTATTTATGCTACTACCGCCATTCTATCAGTTTGAACCAATCTAACCATTCACCTCCCGCCTCTTTCATCAATATTCTCTAAAGTGCCGCCCACTGACATTTTTCTGACTACTCTCTTTAAACCCCAGATGAATGTGCGCAACAATTCTATTAGATCAGCAGTTTTTTTTATATTTATATCCAAGTATCTAACACCATAAAACGTGTCACAGATGAAGTCATTTAAATCAACTTTCTTTCCTATACTAATGAAATGAAATTTAGAAATCGTCACGGACCTGTTTAATTGAGCATTTTCATGAAATTGCTGTCACTTCGTTATCTCACCGCCCACAAACTGTTCTCCGACAGGCAATATGGATTCCGCTTTGCCAGGTCCACGGCCGACCTGCTAACAACCGTAACGGAGTACATGCTACAGGCCCTTGATGAGTCTGACGAGGCTCGCGCGGTTGCTCTGGACATCTCCAAGGCTTTCGACAGGGTTTGGCACTCTGGCCTCCTATGCAAACTACGCGGTTATGGTATTACCGGTCGCCTGCTTGACCTAATCCAATCTTTCTTAAATAACCGCAAAATGAAGGTCGTTCTGAATGGGCATGCCTCTTCGTCCTACAGCACGAATGCTGGTGTCCCACAGGGCTCTATCCTGGGCCCAACGCTCTTCCTTATTTTCATCAACGACCTCCCAGATGAGATCAAGTCCCAAGTAGGCATCTACGCAGATGACACTACAATATACTGCCGCTGCAGTAAGAAATCTGTCGTGGCGGACAGACATAATCTCGCTGCTGACCTTGAGCGGGATCTACACTCTGTGGTGAACTGGGGCAAGAAGTGGCTTGTCAACTTCAATTCATCTAAGACCAAGCTGTTGTCTGTCAACCATTACAGGCAACCTCTCCTGCCTCCCATAAGCATGGACCAAGTGATTCTCCCTTAGAGTAATACATAACGCCTCCTCGGACTTACCCTGTCCTCAGACCTCAAATGGAACCACTATATTGAATCCATAGCAAAATCTACTGCTAAGAAGGTTGGGTCACTATGTCGATCCAGGATGTTTTTTCCACCTGAATCCATCCTGCATATATACAAGTCAACCATCCGTCCGTGCATGGAGTACTGCTGCCATTTATGGTCAGGTGCCTCTGCCGTTCTCCTCAGTGTTCTTGACAAGCTTCAAAGGAGAGTTTGTAATGTGATAGGTACTGGTCTGGCGACTCGACTGCAGCCACTTCCCCATCGTCGAAATGTGGCCTCTCTTTGTCTCTTCTATAAATACTTTCATGGCTTCTCCTCGGACGAGCTTAAGTCACTGATGCCTCCTCAACAGGTGTTTACTCGTGCAACCAGACTGGCAACTGGGTCCCACCCATTCACAGTCAGGTTAGCCAAATGCAGACGACAATTCTACTTTATTCTAAAAGAACCAGCCCGTACTACGTCATTTTTGTCTAAAGATAGGCATAACTTTACAGTTAACCGCCACCATATAGGCAGTTGATCGAGAGAAGCAAAAGATATATATTTTCTCTGACAGATTAACTTTGTTAAATATGCATACACGTATCTCTCTCTCTCTCTCTCTCTCTCTCTCTCTCTCTCTCTATCAATACATTTGTTTTTATCTGTTGTCCTGAATATTCGAGGAGTATTATTAAAGAAATAATGGTACATTCCGACGAAACACAAGCCTGTGTCCCCCTTTGCAGGAGAAACCATCTTTACGTCCGATTAGCTTTCAACTGACGAAGAGAGATATCGATTAAATCAGTACATCTCTATTGTTTAGATTATGTTCAAAACTGCTCAATTCCGTATTCGAAACGGAAACAAAGCAATTTTCCAAAGAAGTAATGGATTTATATTCCTTTATCTAGGCGCGTGTCCGAGTGGTTAGAACGTTTGCTTTATAACCATGAAGCCCTTGTTCAAATTTTACCACGGTTGATTTGTCAGGAAGGTGACTTCTTGTTTTTGCGTACATCAAAGGTTCAGGTCATAATCGACAAGTGACCCAATTTAGGTTGAAATCAGACCAAAGGATTTAGAGGAGTAGGGTTCATTAGAACGAAGTCATACAAACACACAGAGACCGACATCTCCATTTTGATATATAGAGATTTACGATAAGTGCTGATTCGTTTTAGATAGACGCAAACAAGCAACAGATATTTGTGTGTAATTTCCTGAATACTGAAAAATCACTTTGCAAGAGGGTAGTTTCAAAATGGCTCGAAATGCTAATTTGACTGACAAAAAAACAATAATGGCAGTGAATTCTGTACAATATCATCGAAGATGAAGGAAATCTTGAAGCAACTGAAATGTGGTTCTCCAGAAGGTTGCTGCGAATATCATAGATCGAGCATGTGAACAATGATGAGGTTTTGAAAAGGATGGAAACGAAAAGGAAATTAATAGCGAGCATCAGGAAGAAACAAGTGAAGTACTTGGGACATGCAATGAGGAAGGAAAGCTTGGAGAACCTGATACTAACAGGCCAGATAGAAGGAAAAAGAGACAGGGGAAATCAACGGATAACATATTTGAAGGACCTGATTTGGTGGAGGACGGAACGAGGGTTGCGTGATGTAACTGGAGAAGCCGTGCTAAGAGCCACGAGAGAGCGGGAGACGTGGAAAGCCATGATCGCCTACGTCCTGAAAGGACAGGGCACATAAAACAAGAAGATATATGCCAACTGTTTATAAGAAATTATAATGTGGGTATAAAATGGGGGATCAATTTTATATTACATTCAAGATATAAACTGATCCCTCATTGTGTGGCCATATTATTTTCTATACATCTGTATTCTACATTTATGGGATTGAGCTAGTGGATAGCAGAGCGGGGTTTGGGTGGTGTAACAGAAGATAGGGAGACGTGGAAAGCCATGATCGCCTGCGTCCTGAAAGGACAGGGCACATAGAAGAACAAGAACAAGAACAAGAAGAAATAGTGAAAAGATAGAAATCGCAAAAATGATCGACAGGTAGCGCCGAACTGAAAGGCTCGGTGAAGATCCTGGCCGACTTCGATGCAGGTATGATAAAGATAAGTTGACAACTTTATCTTCTTGATCTATGTCCTGTATTAAGAACAAGCCATAAAATTGTTGTTGTCAAGCTGTGACATTTTAAGACTTAGTACATACGAGGTGTCAAAATGCACAAAATGTCGACTCCTATATCAAGTGGCCACGCGTGTCTCACTAATCACGAGGCCTCATTTAAAAGACGCCTGAAAAAAGATTGAATTTTCAATGGTTCTTTTAATCAAAGGTCTTTCAACACTTGATGAACAGGGCGAATGTAGTAAAATATACCGGCAAAAACCCGCCTCATAGTTCGAAATATAGAGAAAGCGGAACTAATGTAATGTTTTACGATAGGTTTATTTTAATGTGCGTTGTGGATGTCGGCTCGAAACGAGAAATCGGGAAGCAGAGTTCGAATTCCAGTAGAATTCCCCGCATTCACTTACGCGCAAATACCCTTGGGAAAGATATTAATCCGTCTCTTCCTTCCAGTTATGGGTTAAATAACAGGACAGATTGGGTTTTATGGCCTTGTTTGGCAACCAGTCTACTGCAGAAAGCAATGGCAACGTACTGCAGAATAACATTCTGCCCAGTCAGTCATGTCTCTTTCGAGATATGATCACCCAAAGTGTGTATCACGTATGTCACTTAACTGACTGACTTAGGAAATTAATTAACAGGCCAGATAGAGGGAAAAATAGACAGGTGAAATCAGCGGATAACATATTTGAATGACCTGATCAGGTGGAAGACGGAACGAATGTTGCGTAGTGTAACAGGAGAAAGCGTGCTAAGAGCTAACAATGATAGGGAGACTTGAAAAGTTCGGTGACGATACTGGCCGACTTCGATGCAGGTATGATAAGACTTGGTACTTACGAGGTGTCAAAATGCACAAAATGTCGTGTCCTATATCAAGTGGCCACGAGTGTCTCACTAATCACGAGGACTCATTTAAAAGACGCCTAAAAAATTTCTAACCAAAGGTCTTTCAACACTTGATGAGCAGGATGAGTAACGGCTACTGGCGAATATCCGCCCTCATGGTTCAAAATCTCAAGAAGGCGGAACTAATGTAACGTTTCGGGATAGGTTTGAGTTGTGGTGCAGCGGATATCGACTCGGAACGAGAGATCAGGGTACAGAGTTCGAATTCCAATTGAATTACTTGCATTCACTTACGCACAAATTCCTGAATAATATCAAATAAATTTTATTTTTAATACCATCTGAAAATAGCCACATACTCATCACGTTGTCATTAAAATAAGTCAGTCAGTCAGTTAAGTGCCATACGTGATAACGCTTTGGGCGATCATGTCTCGAAAAAGACCAGACTGACTAGGGAGAAGATTACCCGCAGTAGATTGCCATTGCGTTCTGCGGTAGACTGGTTGCCAGCCAAGGCTATAGAACCCAATCTGTCCTGTTATTAAACTCATAACTGGAGGGAAGTGACGGATTAATACTTTACCAAGGGTATTTGTGCGTAAGTGAATGCAACGATTCAACTGGAATTCGAACTCTATTTGCCCTTCCGAATCGATATCCACTGCACCACAACGCACATCCTACACTCCAGGGGTTCGAAGGAATCTTTGCTTGAGGTTGTCTAGTAAAGCGGTCGGTAAGCCCCGGCCCGCGGGTCACATCCGGCCCTCGAATGAATCTTGTCCGGCCCCGCTACCTTACTCTAGACACGATAGTTAAACCAAACTAAAGTTACAGTTTATAGTCTGAATATATTGCGTCGAAATTATTAAAATTATTTCTTTTTACCTGGAGAATGTGTTTTACTTGGATTTTTTATTTGTAGGGGTCGCCAAAATTGGCGTACAGTCTCACTTTCACTTTTTCTGTGAAATTGCTTCCGTGAGCGGGCACTTTTAAATGAATATAAAATAGTGTTTTCAACCGATTTTAACGGAATTTTTTAACGGCTTTTTTTTTCAATACTAATTTATGAAGCATTTATTTTCAAGATGTAATATATTTTTAAACCAAATTCCTGTCAGATATTTTCTTTTTTTCATGCTTTAGAAACCCGTTTTTTCTCGGATTGAGAAAGAGGTTAAATCTTTTCTGCAACTTTGAAATCTTTCGCTTCCTGGTAAAGTTCCTTTTTTGTACATAGAAACAAGAAAAAATTCAAAATACGTTTTCCAAGGCAAAAGTTATCGAAAATAATTTCCAAATCATTTCTAAATTGCATCCATATATTTAATAACATGGTCCTCCTCCATGACACTGGAACCATAGCTGTTTGGCCCTCCTCTATGACTCTACACAGCTTTTCGGTCCTCACTCTCCAAAAGATTACCGATCCCTGGTCTAGTAGATCAGATTTCCGAATTACATCCATTTTATTCAAGCCAGCCGAGACTTTAGCTGTACGAATTTTCACACCTTTTTCAGTAAATTTATCCTTCTTCCTAATTAAGTAAAAGATTCGACAGGATTTATTGATTTACCTGCTACAGTATGTATGGAGCTTTGCTGTTTGAAGTCTATAAATTCAGTTTTAGAGATATTGACATAGATTCCAGTATCATTGGCAGTATTTTCTAGACGATGTAGGAGAACTGTAATATTGGAAATTCTTGTTGATGGAGGAAAATAGATCTCGATAGCCTCTCTTAGTCTCCGCGCCGACACACTCAACAGAACAGCTCGACCGACTCAAAAAAAAAAAAAATCCAAATCATCCACCTGCCGAGATTGCTCGTTTTATATGAGTTCTAGCGAGCCGAAATTTGCATATGTTACACGTTTGTGCTCTTATTGTTGACTTCAACCAGACACTTACAACGTATTCCAACACTAAACTAGGAACAAAAAATATGAAATCATTTTATCTAGAGGAAGATGTTTTCCTGTGTGCAGAGAGATAACTTGTTATGAACAAACTGAAATAAGCTAACCTATGAAAGAAAAATTTGAAGCAACTGAAATGTGGTTCTACCGGAAGTTAGATATAACCTCTTGTCATCATCTTGTTGATGGAGGAAAATAGATTTCGATAGTCTCTCTTAGTCTCCGCACCGACACACTTTGTTGCCATTTGTACGACGTTTCGGGCGTTGTACGCTCCGGCCATCATCTTCAAGTGCTAGGAATTGTCTATATTTATGAGATGGGGTAGTATTTATAGTATTTACATTATTCGGACTATTTTTTCAAAACTCTATCTCTAACTTTCTACGTATTCCAACACTAAACTATGAACAAAAAATATGAAATCATTTTATCTAGAGGAAGATGTTTTTCTGTGTGCAGAGAGATAACTTGTTATGAACAAACTGAAATAAGCAAACCTATGAAGGAAAAATTTGAAGCAACTGAAATGTGGTTCTTCAGAAAGTTGTTGGGAATATCATGGATCGAGCACGTGAGCAATGATGAGGTTTTGGAAATGATAGAAACGTAAAGGAAATTAATACTGAGCATCAGGAAGAAACAGCTGAAGTTCCGGGGACATGCAATGAGGAAAGAGCGCCTGAAGAACCTGATACTAACAGGCCAGATAGAGGGAAAAAGAGACAGAGGAAAGCAGCGGATAACATATTTGAAGGACCTAATCAGTTGGATATTAGAACGCGGGTTGCATGGTGTAACAGGAAAAGGCGTGCTAAGAGCCACCAGGGATAGGGAAAAGTGGAAAGCCATGATCGCCTACGTCCTGAAAGGACAGGCCACTTAAAAGAAGATATGCATTAGATTTTTCTTTAGCTCTATCTTTGCAATGTTAGTGACAACAACAGGAAGTTAGATATAACCTCTTGTCGTCATCTTGTTGATGGAGGAAAATAGATTTCGATAGTCTCTCTTAGTCTCCGCGCGGACACACTTTGTTGCCATTTGTACGACGTTTCGGTCGTTGTACGCTCCGGTCATCGTCAAGTGCTAGGAATTGTCTATAGTTATGAGATGGGGTAGTATTTACAGTATTTACATTATTTCTATTATTATTACTTTCTACGTATTCCAACACTAAACTATGAACAAAAAATACGAAATCCTTTTAGCTAGAGAAAGATATTTTCCTGTGTGCAGAGAGATAACTTGCTATGAACAAACTGAAATAAGCAAACTGATGAAAGAAAAACTTAAAGCAACTAAAATGTGGATCTACAGAAGGATGCTTTGAATGTCATGGATCGAGCATTTTAGCAATGAGGTTTTGGAAATGATGGAAACGAAAAGGAAATTAATACTGAGCATCAGGAAGAGACAGCTGAAGTTCTTGAGATATGCAATGAGGAAAGCGTGCTTGGAGAACCTGATATTAACAGACTTGACAGAGGGAAAAAGAGACAGAGGAAAGCAGCGGACAATATATTTGAAGGACCTAATCAACTGGATGATGGAACGAGTGTTGCATGGTGTAACAGGAGAAGGCGTGCTCAGAGCCACCAGGGATAGGGAAAAGTGGAAGGCCATGATCGCCTACGTCCTGAAAAGACAGGCCACTTAAAAGAAGATATGCATTAGATTTTTCTTTGGCTCTATCTTTGCAATGTTAGTGACAACAACAGGAAGTTAGATATAACCTCTTGTCGTCATCTTGTTGATGCAGGAAAATAGATTTCGATAGTCTCTCTTAGTCTCCACGCCGACACACTCAAAAGAACAGCCCGATCGACTCAGAAAAAAAAATCCAAATTATCCACATGCCAAGATTGCTCGTTTTATATTAGTTCTGGCTGTCCGAAATTTGCATATGTTACACGTTTGAAACTTATAAATTACATCCACCAAGGACGCTCGTTCTTTTATTGCTAAATTCCGACACCCTGCACGCGAAACGCAGTCGTGCTTGTTTCGGATTCTAAGGTAGGCTATTTTTAATCAGTTAAGGTTTTTTCCTTGTTCGACCAGCATTCCATCTAGCCAGGGATGGTTGCTACATTTGCGTAAGCGTCCGCTATCCTGCTTGCATTATCACGCATGCCACTCGTTGCCTCTTTGAACGGGGGGCTGTAGTCGGTTCAACACAACCCACAGACTGCTGCCTTTCAGTTCTGCTACATAATGGTGTCTGCATTGATAGCTAAGGTCATCTGCAAAATCAATATCTGTCAAATGGTTTGCAGAATACGGACCTTCGAAAGAAGTTCTCAGTAGTTAAAAGTTGAAAATGTGTCACCCTGAAAAACCCTGCTTTTATGGTGAAGAAGTTATGGTCGCCTTATGGGGGATATAACCAAAATTTGTAATTTTTGTATAAGACCATTATGGTGGTTATTATCTCAGACAGGAGGACCCCATATGCTTGAAGGATCTCTATTTTTTCTATGTAAAGAATTAAAGGCTTGAAGGAAATGTACAAAATGTTGGTTGGTTGGTTGTTTTGTTTTTATGGCATATCAACCTCGGCGGGTCATTTATTGCCAACCAAATTTTATTTATTTATTGCTGGTAATACCTTTTTCTTTCAAGTTTTTGTGTCTAGTAATACGTTTTCCTGTGAACACACAGGAAAATCTCAATAGAAACGAAGAAAAGAGTGCTAGACTGCTACGTGATGTCAGGTCTTCAATACGGCTGTGAATGCTGGACAATATCATCGAAAATGAGGACAAAACTGGAAGCGGCCGAAATGTGGTTCTACAGAAGGATGCTACGGATATCGTGGACTGAGCATACAAGCAACGACGTTTAAGATATTAATCTGTTTAAGATTTGGTTTCGGGTTCCTTCTAAATTCTTTTCATTTTCTTTTACTCTTAATAGCCTTTTACATCAGAGTGGAATTATCCTCTTAGTGGGGATAACTGATTAAAAACACAATTAGTTTCTTACGAAATGAAGCAACGGAGAATTGGCAATGAAGAAAGTTCATAGACAGTATTCATAACCGGGATATCTTTCATACTAGCAGTATAACCCGGCTTTGCCCGAGTGTAATGAAATCTTTAAAACTAATCCATGGTCCTGGAACTCAGACACTTTGGACGTTGGCACGAAAGACTAAAAAGAAATAGTTGTTTCCAGTTAAGGCGAAACCGCAGACTGAAAGTCAAATTTTGATTTCCTCAAATTTTCTGCACTATTGTAAGAACTGCAACCTTGAAACTTCTGAATATAGTTTCTTATGTCTTAGTCTATGAGTATATCAAATTTGATTAAAATCGGACCACTCCATCTATAATCCGATTTTTTTCGATTATCGATTTTCGATATTTATCGGGGAGGGGTACTTCGACACAAAAGCTAGCTAAGAACACTCTCAGTTTTGTGTCGAGCTACCTCCGATAAATCTCGAAAATCGATAATCGAAAAAATCGGATTATAGGAGTGGTCCGATTTTAATCAAATTTGATGCACTCATAGACAAAGACATAACAAACGATATTCAGAAGAAACAGTGCAGAAAATCGATAATATATATATATATATATATATAAAAGGCAAGATGTTTGTGTGTGTGTCTGTTTATCTGCCCGTATGTCTGTATTTTTTCAGCCCTTTTATTTTAGTTTTTGCTTCGGGTTTGGCTCTAAGTAAGTATAATTGTAGTTCTTAGTCTCAGCCATGATACCATTTACTCAAAGGACTTATTTAGCCTTCAAATTTCAGTTTACAACAAAAAAAAAACTCATTTGATTCGATACCAGGAAATCAAAATTTGACTTACATCCATTTATTTTTCTTTCAGTCTACGGTTTCGCTTTAACTGGAAACTTTAACTTTTTAGTCTTTTTGCCAACGTCCAAAGAGTCTGAGCTCCAGGACCATGGATTAGTTTTAAAGCTTTCATTACACCCGAGCAACGCCGGGTTATACTGCTAGTATATATACATATTTTTAGCAAGTTGTGTTAAACGTTATAGACAACATAGTCTTATATTTTTTCTTTTGAATTATTTCATATTTTCTGATTAGAATTTTTGTTTCGGAATTATATTTGTATAAATATAGTCCCTGTTTATGAACGATGACGTTCGTAAGTGCTAGGACAATTTTTGGACAATTTTTATACAAATATACTTCCGAAATAAAATTTCTAATCAGAAAATATGAAAAATTCAAAAGAAAATATATTAGACTTTGTTGTCTCTAACGTTTAACACAACTAGTTTTAAAAAAAAGATGCTGCTAAAATATACGTACTTTATATATATATATATATATATATATATATATATATATATATATATATATATATATGCACACAATAGAAATGATTTACAGTCAAAGTTTACCCTGTCCGCTGAAAGATTAAAGAAGTGCTCTATACATCATTCAAAGAATCGAAAGTGTAGAGCGAGTTAAGTTTTAAAATATTACAAACACTACATTTTCTGCTAAAAAAAAATGTACAAACGAAATGCTATAAGAACGAATGATTTTCCACTTTGTAAGTGAATCCTTTATTAACAGGGAACACGGTAGCAGAAATGGTTAGTGCTTGAAATATTCTTGATCTTATATACAGTGTAATTAAAACGTAATTTCCTATTCTATGCATAATAGACTCTCCCGTCTCATAAAAAATATACTTAGACAAAAAAATCAATCACAGATAAAACAGGGAGATAATTTTTAATCACTATATGGACTCTCCAGTCGATTTCGACGAATGAGTGTCTAAATCAGAATGCCACACAAAGAATTTTTTGAGTGGTGAAGGCTCGTGTAGCACCATCCACACTTTTTGGAACTGCTGATAATAAAAAAATGGTGCAGAAGTCTGCCTCAGATTGCGTGAACAACATAACTGGAAGGATGGGACGGAATAATCCCTTTCCCAAGGGTACCAGTGCGTAAGTGAATGCAGATTGTTCGACTGGAATTGGAACGCGGCTCACCGATTACCCCTCTCCGAGCCGACATCCACTGCACCACAACGCACATACATCAATAATGCTTACAGCACCTGGTATTTCCAAGCGGTCACCTATCTAAGTACTGACCAGGCTCAACTTCAGTGATCGAGCGAGAACCGGTGTATTCAACGTGATATGACCGTAACCATTATATATATATATATATATATATATATATATATATATATGCAAATTCAGATCAAATTTAGAGAGGAAATAGCCATTTTTACCATGTCAGTTAAAGACATGCATTGTCAACCCCGTCTAAACAAAGAATGAAGAAAAATTCTAATGCCTGAGGTTTGGGCTAGTAAAGGAAGTGTTGGGGGAATATTGGTTTTTATAGGGTTAAGCTAGCGGAATTTTAGTAGTAATTTCTTCTATGGTAGTGGGAAGCATGTGGCTTGGTAGGACGGAAAAGGTTACTGCTTAGCCAATTTTTAAAAAAATGATTTTGACTAAATGTAAGAATAAGATAATTATTGCAATTTAAATTTATTTCTCTGACGACAGATACTAATGATCTCTCTACGTTTCTTCAGAAGTACATTCTAATATTGAAATTTCAAACTTTTTATTTTTTCTGTTAAACATAGATTACCTTTATCTCTTAATCTATTAGGAGTGCTTGCCTTGCCTATCAGCCTCCACTTTATCTGTGGATTTACGTTATTTTCTTTTAATTCTTAGCATTTTCAGGAAATATACGTAGACATGTGTGTAGTAGAATGAGAACGATTTATCTCCATGGAATGAATAAAGTGTTTAGTTTGAAGTTTTCTAAAAGTTCACCCGGATCGGCAGGTAACGGAAGAAACGCCGAAACGTTTCGAACGAACAGATGCGTCTAATAGTAAACAATCAAGATATCGTTTTACTTGTCAGTCAATTAATTAAGCACCCTACGTTATACATACTTTTTTTAATCATCTCACCCCAAGCCAGGCATTCTACTGCCACTGTTGCGCAGGGAGTTACATAGGAGGAAAGTTATAAAAAAGAGTGACAGGTTATAAGCGGTGTCAGAAAGTGGGTAAGAGAAGTATGACTGTAACTATAAAGTGAGGGATCAGTTTATATATTGATTGTAATGTAGAATTGATCCCCCACTTTATATCTACATTATAATAGTATAGAAATTGTTTTTTATAATCATTTCACCCCAAGCCAGGCATTTTGCTGCCACTGTTGCGCAGGGAGTCACATAGAGGAAAGTGATGAGAAAGTGTGGTTAGTTATAGGAAATGTCAAGAGGAGGATAATAGACGGATGAGAATACCGAGGATGCGGGGGTGGAAAAGATTTAAAAAAAAGAGCTTAAAAGGATGGATGCGAGTTAGTGTGATAGGAAATGTCTATTGACCTTACATTTAAATTCCTGGAGATTGTAGCTGTCGGGGAAACAAGTATATGGAAGGGAATTCCACGGGCGAGAGGTGCGAGAAAAGTAGCTGTTAGAGTATAAATTGCGGTTACATCTTATCTGTTTCACTGTAAAAGGGTGGGACCTAGTTTCTAATCTAGTAGCTCGTGTAAATTCATATCTAGGGGCACCAGCGATTTAAGTTCATTGGAGCAGAAGCGATAAAAGTATTTATAGAAGAGGCACAGAGAAGCCACGTAACGCCGGTGAGAAAGCGACTGCCGCAGGGCTGCCAAGTTGTTATCGATCACATTGCAGATTCTCCGTTG
Source organism: Ascarosepion bandense (assembly GCA_037127315.1). Taxonomy (NCBI): domain Eukaryota; kingdom Metazoa; phylum Mollusca; class Cephalopoda; order Sepiida; family Sepiidae; genus Ascarosepion; species Ascarosepion bandense. The sequence goes on from JBBBDQ010000393.1 coordinate 593,631, forward strand.
GATTTTGTCAAGAATCCCGAGACTTGGTCGATCCTGCCTATTTCAAGATGTGACTGACTAGGTAGAAGATTCTTTGCAGTAGGTTGCCGTTTCTTTCTGTGGTAGACTGGTTACCATCCAAGGTTATAGAACCCAATCTCTCTTGCTATTCGACCCGTTGTCGGAGGGAGAAAAAATAGACTTATGCCTTTCCAAAGGTTATTTGCGTGTAAGTGAATGCAACGAATTCAACTGGAATTCGAACTCGGTACTCCGATTTATCATTCTAATACGATATCCATTGCACCACGCTGTACATTCGTTTTACATATGCAGAAAGTCGAAATCACAAAAATGTAACTACCATCAGAAATATATAACAAATATACATATTAACACAGCAAATACTTCCAAGCAGTGAGTCAGTTAAGTGCCATACGTGATACACGCTTTGGGCGATCATGCCTTGAAAGAGACATAATTTACTGGGCAGAAGATTATCCCGTAGTAGGTTGCCATTACTTTCTACGGTATACTGGTTACCAGCCAAGGCTATAGAACCCAATCTCTCCTGAAATTTGACTCATAGCTAGAGGGAGAAAAGATGTATTATAATATTACGGAATAATTAGTGGGGGATCAGTTTATTAATTCATAACAATAGAACACCAATCCCTCACTTTAGAACCAGTAGAAGCCTTAATCATGTTTCTGACTGTTACATTCAGTCAGTCAGTTAAGTGCCATACGTGATACACGCTTTGGGCGATAATGTCTCGAAAGAGACATCATTGACTGGGCAGAAGATTATCCCACATTACTTTCTGCGGTATATTGGTTACCGACCAAGGCTATAGAAGCTAATCTGTCCTGTTATTTAATCCATAACTGGAGGGAAGAGAAATATTAACACCTTTCGTAAGGGTTTTTGCGCGTAAGTGAATGCAAAGAATTCAACTGGAATTTGAACTCGGTTCCCCGATTTCTTGTTCCGAATCGATATCCACTGCACTACAACGTACATCCGTTTTACATACTCATAAAACCTAGCTATATATATATATATATATATATATATATATATATATATATATATATATATATATATATATATATGTTTGCTCTATCACTGATATTGAGCGCTTTTAAAACGCTCAATATCAGTGATAGAGCAAACATATGCATATAGATAGGTGTGAGTTTGTAACCCTGGGTTTCACACTTTTGCGATCGCCAGACAAATTCAGAGTTTGTCTGATGATCGCAAAAGCGTGAAACCCAGGGTTACAAACTCACACCTATCTATATGAATATATATATATAAAGCCAGGTTTCATGATTATATATATATATATATATATATAGTCATCCCCAGACGTATCTGTGTTTCTGTATCACAGCTCATCAGTACGGTTAGACTCCGATTGCTTTTCACCCAGGATTGAAACCCGAGCGAATTGGCGTCAGTCGGTGATTCTACCACTGGGCTATGGGCGCTCGGTAGAAGAAGGCCGACTTTTTAGCGTGTATATTATCATTATATATATCATTATCATTATTTCTATATATATATATATATATATAAATAATGATAATGATATATATATATATATATACATCTTTTCGCATACTTCAAATGTCAAAATCCCAAAAATGTAACTACTATCAGAAATATATAACAAAATACACATATTAGCACAGCAAATACTTCCAAACAGTACAAACGCAGAAAATACGTGCTAATCGGTGCGCGATTCTCACTCTGGTTTGTTTGCCAAGTACGTTATTTGTTTATTTAATTTTATTTTTTCAGCCACCTCAATTTTTTCTCTCTTCATGCTGCCCTTCCGCTCCCATAATTTTTCCTTCTTAAAAATCACCCATCCTCACCTTCAACTCTTCGTCTCTCTTTCTTTCACTCGTTCTAAACATTTTTTTTCCTCGGTCGCGCTCACTGCACCTCCCGTCTTTCTTACTCTCTCTTTCGCTTTCGCTGTGAGTTCCGATTCTTGCCCTATCATCCTACCATAGTTGTCAAGTAACATCCATGATGGCTGCTCCCGAGACGAAGACAATAGTCACGAATCCAACGAAAAGGAGTGAAGCACCGGAAGCCAATCTTGCTATTATAGCACCCTTGTTGTATTGCGTGCAAGACGTTGTGTGCCCTTCAGGCAGAAACCGAGCGATAGGGGGCGCTATCAAAGATCTTCGTTTCGCCATCTTTTGCCTTCGGGCACAGACTCGAATATGAAAGCTTTGAAATAAACACCAAGCCCAACGGGGCAACCACTGTAGACGCCGCATCAGTAGAGGAAGATATTTTTCTTATTTCTGACTTTGCGTGATTTGAATCGCGTATGTGATGTTACTGGGACCCGCGTTTCTTTTCCCCCGCTTTTTACAACACTGCGCCAGCCATTGTTAAGATACACTCCACACCTTTTCATTTGTGAACAAAAACAAACAAACACAAAAATATGCAAAAAAAAAAAAAAATAATAATAATAAAATAAAATAAAATAACAAAGGGAGGGGGTCGAAATTTTGTGTCTTTCTTTTTATGATGATGAAGCGGTTTTGTTTTTGTTTTTTCACGATTAGTTTTCCTTTTGTTTTCTCCGTTCTGTTTCTGTTAGTGTGTGTGTGTGTGTGTGTGTGTGTGTGTGTGTGTGTGTGCTTATACGTATAAAAATGGGGAAAATTAGGTATGGATAATATATTTTCAAAGACATTGGACGATTGCCATATCTAGCTGTCGACACACACGCGCAGACACGGATATATTTATATGTATGCACAGATAGATAGATAGATAGATAGATAGATAGATAGATAGATAGATAGATAGATAGATAGATAGATAGATAGATAGATAGATAGATAGATAGATAGATAGATAGATAGATAGATAGATGGGAATTTTCCGGTGTCCTTGACTATATACTATCCGTAAATATATTGTAAGCATATATATATATATATATATATATATATGTGTGTGTGTGTGGTATATCATACGCTAAAAGTCTGTCTTCTTTTAACGAGCGATCATATCTCAGAGGTAGAATCGCCGACTGACGCGACTTCGTTCTGGTTTCAATCCTAGGTAAAAAGCAATCGGATGTCTAACCGTACTGATGAGCTGTGATAAAGCGAAACATCTGTCTGCGGATGACATATATATATATATATATATATATATATATAAACAAATTACCATATATTTCTTTGATTTCCTGTACCCGCCTATGTGTCTTTGTGTTTATTGATTCGTTGCTATATAAGCTCAAAAAATACCCACCTCTGCAAGATGCGGATATGCAAATGCTCACTTTCTTCATTTGCATATTTTTTATTTTTTTGTAATTTTCTGTCTCCTTTTTTTCCTTTGTTTTTTTTTTTAGACTGTGATAAAGTGCGTTTCATTCTCTCTTTAACTCTATTTAATTCTTTTTATTTCTCCATTTATTGTCTTTTATATTTTCTGTTTCATCCATTCTTATCCGCTCGTCTATACCTTTCTGTCATACCACTATTAATTACTTATCATTCATGTCTCCATTAACATCAAATATTCATATACCAACTTATGACGCCATTTTCTTGAGGCTCTTTTCTTATTGATTAGAATCACTTTCAACCATTCTATAAATTTCTCGTTTTACATAGCAACATAAATTAATTATTATCAATATTGTTATGAATTAATTCAATATTTCTTTATTTTAGCAGTTCATTCTTATTTAATTTTTAATTTTTCCTTGTCAGGTCCATCTTAAAGCTTTCAAATTTATTCTCGTTTATGTATCTGTTTGATCTTTTCATTGGATTGATTATATGAAACTAGCAGTATAGCCCGGCGTTGCTCGGGTGTAATGGAAGCTATAAAACTAATCCATGGTCCTGGAGCTCAAACTCAGCCTAAAAAATATTTGTGTGAAGTTTCGTGAGATTTATTTATAGATGGAACTTTTTCTGTGTGTGTATGAGAGAGATGTAAATATATATATATATACTAGGAGTATAGCCCAGCGTTGCTCTGGTGTAATGAAAGCTTTAAAACTAATCTATGGTCCTGGAGTTCAGATTCTTTGGACGTTGACACGAAAGACTAAAAACCAATAGTTGTTTCCAGTTAAAGCGAAACCGTTAACTGAAAGAAAAACTAAAATAAAAGGGCTGAAAAGAATACAGACATACAGGCTGATAAACAAGCACACACACGAACATCTTGCTTTATATATATATATATATATATATATATATATATATATATATATTATCGAATTTCTGCAGCATGTTAGATTGAGATACGTTTACTATTTTATTCTTTTATTTTATTCTATCATTTGTTGGATTCGAATCCATTTATTCGACTGATCTATAATTGTACTAGCAGTAAAGCCGGGCGTTGCTCGGGTGTAACGAAAGCTTTAAAACTAATCTATGGTCCTGGAACTCAGACTCTTTGGACGTTGGCACGAAAGACTAAAAAGCAATAGTTGTTTCCAGGTAACGTGAAACCATAGACTGAAAGAAAAATGAATGGATGTAAGTCAAATTTTAATTTCCTGGGATCGATATCAAATAAGTCTTTTTCGTCCTAAACTGAATTTTGAAGGCTAAATAAGTCCTCTGAGTAAATGGTATCATGGCTGAGACTAAGAACTACAATTATACCTACTTAGAGCCAAACCCGAAGCAAAAAAACTAAAATAAAAGGGCTGAAAAAATACAGACATACAGGCAGATAAACAGGCACACACACAAACATCTTGCTTTATATATACATATATATATATATATATATATATTATCGATTTTCTGCACTATTTTAAGAACTGCAACCTTGAAGCTTCTGAATATCGTTTCTTATGTCTTTGTCTATGAGTTTATCATATTTGATTAAAATCGGACCACTCCTTCTATAACACGATTTTTTCGATTATCGATTTTCGATATTTATCGGGAGTACCTCGACACAAAACGTAGGTTAGTACACTTGCAGACGCTTATAGTACAACTGTGTAAATTTTCAAGAAAATCGGTTCAGCCGTTTCGGAGTCTATAGGTAACGGACACACACACAGACAAAGTTCCATTTATAAATAAGTTTAGATTATGTAATTATATCGACATATTCATAGTTTGCTCGTTCCCCGACGATATTTGTTTCTCTGTTGATTGTGGCTATTCGTAAACCTACAGAAATAAACCCCCAAATTCTTAAAACAAGATTTTATTTCTCACGGCCCCTTATCCACAATTCGTTTGTAATTAATCTATGATTATTTTCTACAGTTTTAATGGTTTGTTTATACATCAAACAATATTTATTCTATGCTTATTCCCAGTCAATTTTCTGTTCTCACTGTTTTTCTTAATGGAGCCACTCGAGGTAGGGGGTCAAACTAAGGGGTAGTTTATATGGACAGGAAAAAAGATAACGGTTGGGTTGACTCCAGACTTGAACGTGGATGTTCAGACTGAATGTGTGTTGTGGTGCAATAGATATTGTCTCGGGATGAGAAACCAGATAGCCAAGTTCGAATTCCAGATGAATTCGTTGCATTCAGTTACACCTAAATATGCTCGCGAAAGGTATCAATCCGTTACTTCTCCCTCCAGCTAGGGGTCAAATAGCAGAACAGATTGGGTTTTATAGCCTTGGTTGGTAACCAGTCTACCGCAGAAAGTAATGGAAAATCTTCTGCCCAGTCAGTCATGTCGCTTTCGTGTCTTACGTATAACACTTAACTGACTGACTAGGCTTAAACGTGCTGAGGTTGTATTGATTACTATCGGGTTTGGCGGGAAAAAGTTCTTTGAGTGGGACTTATTTTTCTTCTTCTATGTGTCCTGTCCCTTCAGGACGTAAGCGATCATGGCTTTCCACGTTTCCCTATCCCTGGTGGCTCTGAGCACGCCTTCTCCTGTTTCACCATGCAATCCTCGTTCCGTCATCCACCTGATTAGGTCCTCCAAATAGATTATCCGTTGTTTCCCCTCTCTCTTCTTCTCTCTACCTGGCCTGTTAGTATCAGATTCTCCACGCCCTCCTTCCTCATTGCGCGTTGCAGGAACTTCAGCTGGCCTGTTAGTATCAGATTCTCCACGCCCTCCTTCCTCATTGCGCGTCGCAGGAACTTCAGCTGTCTCTTCCTGATGCTCAGTATTAATTTCCTTTTTGTTTTCATCATTTCCAAGTCCTCATCATTTCTCACATGCTCGTTCTATGATATTCGCAGCATCCTTCTGTAGAACCACATTTCAGTTGCTTCAAGATTTTCCTTCATCTTTGATGGTATTGTCCAGCATTCACTGCCATATTGAAGGACGGACAGCACGTAGCAATCCAGTTCTCTTTTTCTAGTTTCTAGCGAAATTTTCCTGTTTCTTAATACCTTACTTAACTTCTGGAATGCTTCTTTCGCCAACCAAATCGCCGTCAGATCTCTGTGTCACACTTTCCATTATCTGTCATAACGCTTCCCAGATATTTAAATTTTTGTACCTGCTTGATTTCCCGACCTGTATTTGGCATTTTGGGCTGCCTTTTTTACTGACGACTATGCATTCAGTTTTCGTGCAGTTTATTTCTAGTCCTTTCTTGTTACTTTTTCCTGCTACCTTCTGTACTCGACGAAAAAATACGTGAGTTAGTGTGGATTGTTTGCTACTATTTAAGTGGTATATCAGGCCTTAGTGTTGAAGGCAGACCAGGTGAAACCAGGTGATACGGTTCACCCGAGCACTTTCTATGGTAGTAATGACAGATCAGTGAAAAACTTTCTACATCCCGCCTGTGACAGAGAATTTGGAGTTTGGAAAAAAATTTCTTCTCCATCAAGGACTCGAAGACACTTTTAAATTCTATCAAGACTGGAAAGTTTGGTCTGGGAAGCTCCTGTCCAAATATGGCAACAGCTCTCCATGTTCGGCCTGATCCGTCTCTTTTTAGCTCTCATTTTTCAAAAGTTTATCTTCTTAAGTTCAATACGTTTTTTTTTAATCATTTCACCCCGAGCAAGGCGGAAACGCCACTGATGTGCAGGGGGCTACATAAATGTAAAAAGATTAATTAGAAAAGAGTGAGGAGTACAAACTAGTTAGAAAGGAACAATAGAAAGCTGAGAAAGCAGGTGCGATGACAGATACATAGGTGGAGAGAAAGGGAAGGTTATACGGGGGTGGGGAGAGAGCTAGAGTCCAGTGGTTAGTAGATGAGTATTGACTTTGCATTTAAATTTCTGGAGGTTGTAGCCGTCAGGAAAGCAAGAATACGGGAGCGAGTTCCACAAGCAGGAAGTGCGAGAGAAGAAGCTGCAGGAGTAGGATTGTCGTCTGCATGAGGCGGCATCAGTGACTTAAGATCGTCTGAGCAGAAGCCATGAAAGTATTTATAGAACAGACAAAGGGAGGCCACATTTCGTTGGTGGGGAAGTGACTGTAGTCAAGCCACCAGATCAGTACCTATCACATTACAGACTCTCCTTTGGAGCCTGTCAAGAACACTGAGGAGAACGACAGAGGCACCTGACCATAAATGGCAGCAGTACTCCATGCACGGACGGATGGTTGACTTGTATCTATGCAGGATGGATTCAGGTGGAAAAAACATCCTGGATCGACATAGTGACCCAACGTTCTTAGAAGTAGATTTTGCTATGGACTCAATATAGTGGTTCCATTTGAGGTCTGAGGACAGGGTAAGTCCGAGGAGGCGTAGTGTATTACTCTCCGGGAGAATCGCTTGGTCCATGCTTATGGGAGGCAGGAGAGGTTGTGTTCGTCTGAGCAGAAGCCATGAAAGTATTTATAGAACAGACAAAGGGAGTAGTTCGTTTTTCCCACAAGCATTTTCTCAATATTTCAGTCATTTTAATTATTATTTCTTTTGATTTTTTTTTCTTTGATTTCCGGTTATCAACTAGAAAGCTAATGTTAAAAATAGTTTCATGACATTTTCCAGTCGTCATTTTCATAATAAAAGATGACATTAAGATCACACTCAATTCGCATAAATGAAGCTCTTCGTAATGTGTGAGCTGTACTTGTGAGTAAATTTTTTGTTTTCCTTTACGGAAACCTTTTGTTTTATGGATTATCAGGAATTTTTTCCTCGGTCAGTTCAGTGCCATACGTGATAGACGCATTGGGCGATCATGTCTTTTTCGAGATGACTGATTGGGCAGAAGATTTTCCCGCAGTAGGTGGCCATTGCTTTCTGCGGTAGACTGATTGCCAGCCAAGCCTATAGAACCCAATCTGTCCTGTTATTTGACTCATAGCTGGAGTAGTCATTAGCGGGAGATCAGTTTATTACTTCATAACAATAGAAAACCAATCCCTCAATTTATGACCAGTAGAAGCCTTAGTCATAATTCCAACTATTATATTCAGTCAGGCAGTTAAGTACAATACGTGATACACGCTTTGAGCGATCATGTCTCGAAAGAGACATGACTGACTGGACAGAAGATTATCCCGCAGTAGGTTGCCATTGCTTTCTGCGGTAGACTGGTTGCCAGCCAAGGCTATAGAACAATATTTGTCTTATTATTTAACCCATAACTGGAGGGAAGAGACGGATTAAGACCTTTCTTAAGGGTATTTGTGCGTAAGTGGTTGCAAGCAATTCAACTGGAATTCGAACACTGCACTCCGATTTGTCGTTCCGAGTCGATATCCCCTGCACCACAACGGACATTCCTTCCTCACAACCAAATTCAAGTGTTTTGTTCATGGTTTCAACTAACAGAATTCCTTGTTAGACTCCCAATATCTCATTTTTTATGTTCTTTATAAGGTGAACGGGAACAGTTATATATGTGTTTTATTTATCTATTTTTTTTTTTTTTAGTGGGGGTGGGGAATCTGGTTTTATTTCATAGACAAAGAGGTTAGTCTGGGTATGAATTTTATGATTGTGCTTTAAAGACAGTGTCTGGTTTGTGAGGATAGGATATGTTTACATGAGCGAATATTCATTGTTTACACAGTTCCAAATGAATGACAGTTGCAACCTGATATAACATGGTTATGAGACAGCTAGATACATTTATTTATCATGTGGTTTGGCGTGATATTTAATTCATTTAAAGTTTACAATATTCAGCTTGTTTGACCACTATATCTAGGATGCAATAAGGAAATATTCAGGTACAATATTCAGATGCATACTGTGTAAGCATGAACATACTTTTCTTGGATATATATATATATATATATATATATATATATATATATAACCTTGTTTCAATTCCGTGGTAGCATTAATTATTTCATGTATTCTGACTTAAATGTAACATTTAATTTTTCGAGTGTGATTAAGCAGTTTGTAATTTTTATAATTGCCAAAAGATTCTGGATTGATAACCATTTGAATATATGTTGAGTTTTATTCACTCAATTTCACTCTCTCACTCTCTCTCTCTCTCTCTCTCTATATATATATATATATATATATATATACAATTATATTTTAAAAAGTAGAGTAGATCGTGTAGGTATGGATGAAACATATCCATACCAACCCTATACTTGTTTATACAATTATAGATAGATATATAGATATATATTCATAGTAATGTATACAGGTTTATATATATATATATATATGTGTGTGTGTGTGTGTGTGTGTGTGTGTGTATGTGTGTGAATCTAATCTAGAGCTAACGGACCTACCTAGGTTTCACCTAACGAGTCGTCAGCGCAAGTTGGCCTGATGATCCTTTAGGTGAAACCTAGGTAGATTCCGTTTCCATTTTTTCCCCTCCGCGTTTATACTCGGTGGGTTTTTCAAGACATGTTTAAAAATAAATTTATATGACAATAAACTGCATCCGGTAGCAATGCCTCTGACTGGGAGGTTGTGAAGAGCATGGAACCACGTCTTAATTGCTGCTGTTCTCAAGTCCACCCTGACCCGGGGTGGTAGCACTTGTTAGGAGCCATATATATATATATTTGTATCGATATACTTTTATATATATATATATATATATTAGTCATCCACATACAAGCCCGTTTCGCTGTATCACAGCTCATCAGTGTGGCTAGACATATCCACTTGCTTCTGGCCGGGATCGAAACTCGACCGATTTGGTGTCTGTCGGAGGCTCTACTCCCTAAGCCATCGTCGCATGGCATCGGAGAAGGGAAATTTTAACGTCTTGTATATAAGCAGTGTATACAGACGCCAGTCACCGAGAGAACTCAATTCATTTCTGAAGAGAGTATATATATATATATATATATATATATATATATATATATATATATATATTGGAATATCTGTCTGCAATATATATTTATATAGATATTTTTTTAATCATATCAACCCGAGCAAGGCGGTAACGCCACTGATGTGCAGGGGCTACATAGGAGTAAAAAGATTGGAAAAAATAAAAGCCGGAAACCACATCCTAAACAGGGAACAAGGGATGAGCCTCTTCACCTGTTCAATAGACGTGGGTGGAGTGTGAACCGGGTGATAGTTTAGTCTATCTACTCCAATTGAAAAAAAAAGTGAGAAGATTGGAAAAGAGAAAACCAGAAACCGCATCCTAAACAGGAAAAAAGGGATATAAATCTGTCAACGTACAACGCACTCACACTGTTCAGAATAGACACATAAACCGTCAGACAGACATAGAGACTACATATTTAGTCCCAGGTAAATTAAAATTCATAATAGAGCAGAAATAACTCGGAAAACAGAATATTTGTAAAGTTTTTACATGAAAATCACATTCATTGTAGTTATTGTTAAAGTCTACCAATATCTTTCTATCTATCTACATATATATATATATATATATATATATATATATATATATATATGTCATCCGCAGACAGATCTCATTCAGTACGGTTAGACATACGATTGCTTTTAACCCAGGATTGAAACCCGACAGAACTGGCGTCAGTCGGCGATTCTGCCTCTGAACTATGGGCGCACGGCAGAAAGATTTTGACTTTTTAGTGAATGATGTAGCATACACCAGCAGCCAGAGTGCTCTAATTCATTACTAAATGAGCGATGCGTAGATGCTAGAGTGACTACTGATTTTTCAAAGTCTACCATTCTTCAATGGTGCTCAATCAGGGTGTGAGTGCGTATATATATATATATATATATATATATATATATATATATATATATATTACTAAGAGATACATATATACATACAAAGATATAACAGTAGATATCTGTGTTTATCAATATATATATAATATATATATATCAATATGTACATACATCACCTCAGCAACAGAAAAATCCTTTCAGAAACTTTGAAAGGATTTTTATGTTGCTGAGGTGGTGTGTCATCCCCCGTGGGGATCTTCATGTCGAAATGGCCATTCAACATCTTTGAATTAATCCTTTTTAATATATATTTGCTCTGTAATATTTTATTACATGGAGCTCTCTTCCTGTATCATTTTTTAATATTAAAATAAAATTTTTAATATTAATTAGGATCGGGTTTTTGAAATTTATCTTCCTGATTTTTTCCCTTGGATTGAAGTATCTGAATTAAAATATATATATATATCTATATATATGTATACATAAATGTCACTACATATATATCAAGAAATATATATATACCACAAAATATATATATATCAAACTATATATATATATATATATATATATATATATATCAATATATATGCATCAAAGTATATATATATATATATAAATGTATAGACATCAACATATAAATATATATGAACATATATATATCTTAATATATTTATATAAATATAGACATCAGTAAATATATATAAATTTATTACAATATATATATATATATATATATATATATATATATATATCAAACTACATATTTCAAAATGTATATATATTTATATTTATCAATATATATATATATATCAAGTCATATATCAAAAAGATTATATGGAATTTGTCAAACTACATCTATCAAAATATATACAACAATATATGTATATATCAATATAAATATACATCAACGTACACATAAGTATAGCTATATACATGAATATATCAAAATATATAAATACATCATAATATATATATAGTGATATATCTGTTGATATATATATAGTGATATATCTATCAATTGTTATATATATATTGATATATATATATCTATATATATATTAATATATATGAATGTTTTAATGTATATATATATTGATATTTATAAATATATATACATTGACTATTAATTTTGATACATATCGTTTAACATACATATTTTGATATGTATATATTTACTGATACATATAGTGATATAAATCTCTCTCTCTCTCTCTCTATATATATATATATATATATATATTTATACGTTTAGTTTTATATATATATATATATATATATATATATATATATATAATATATATATATATATATATATATATAATATATATATATATATATATATATATATATATAAAATATATATATATATATATATATATATATATATAATTATATATATATATATATATATATATAATATATATATATATATATATATATATATTTCGATACGTTTAGTATATATATATATATATATAATGGATATATATATATATATATATATATATATATATATATATATATATATATATATATATATATATATATATATTTCGATACGTTTAGTTTTATATATATATATATATATATAATGGAATATATATATATATATATATAATGGAATATATATGTATATATATATATATATATATATATATAGATATATATATAATGGAATATATATATATATTTAAATATCAAAATATGAATTTTTTAAAAAGTTTAGATAAGGATTAACTAAAGGTTTAAATTGTCAGCAAACAATTCATAATATTTGTATATATCTATATATATATATGAACTTAGTCTCAAGACGAAAACCTCCCAAGTGCTATGAGGATGTATTGCTGCGCATCGTCACGAGGATATCTCTTCGAACAATTTATATTTGGGAACAGGTTGCTGCTATAGAACCCAGCCATGATTGTCAAACATTTTCTGCGTCGACATCACGCCTTCAAATTTTTCAACTTACTGCCAAGATAGCTACCCACTTGATTATAATGTGTGGAATGCTTTTGAAACAAAACTTCTTGTAATACCAAAGATTAACCGAAAACAAGGATTTTGGCAGCATTCGCCAAATTAAACAAGGAGACTGTCCACAAGATTTGTGGAAGATTGTCGAGTCCTGCCTCAAGTGAATGGAGATTTTATTGAATAAATTTAATCTATCTATCTATCTATCTATCTATCTATCTATCTATCTATCCCAATCTCTTCATTATCTATCTATCTATCTATCTATCTACCTATCTATCTATCTATCTATCGATCGATCTATCTATCTATCTATCCCAATCTCTTCATTATCTATCTATCTATCTATCTATCTATCTATCTATCTATCTATCTATCTATATATTTATCTATCTATCTATCTATCTATCTATCTATCTATCTATCTATCTATCTATCTATCTATCTATCTACCTATCTATCTATCTATCTATCGATCGATCTATCTATCTATCTATCCCAATCTCTTCATTATCTATCTATCTATCTATCTATCTATCTATCTATCTATCTATCTATCTATCTATCTATCTATCTATCTATCTATCTATCTATCTATCTATCTATCTATCTATCTATCTATCTATCTATCTATCTATCTATCTATCTATCTATCTATCTATCTATCTATCTATCTATCTACCTCTATGTATCTATCTATCTATCTATCTATCTATCTATCTATCTATCTATCTATCTATCTATCTATCTATCTATCTATCTATCTATCTATCTATCTATCTATCTATCTATCTATCTATCTATCTATCTATCTATCTATCTATCTATCTATCTATCTATCTATCTATCTATCTATCTATCTATCTATCTATCTATCTATCTATCTATCTATCTATCTATCTATCTACCTCTATCTATCTATCTATCTATCTATCTATCTATCTATCTACCTCTATCTATCTATCTATCTATCTATCTATCTATCTATCTACCTCTATATTTATCTATCTCTATCTATCTATCTATCTATCTATATTTATCTATCTCTATATCTATCTATCTATCTATCTATCTATCTATCTATCTATCTGTTTGATAAATATAAATAAATATTTATATACAAATATAAATATATGAGTATATACGTAAGTAAATATATATGTATACTTGAATTTATATATTTATTTATTTACATAAGAAATAATGCTTATATGACCTTTAACCAAGAACTAAATTTAGAACTTTAATGTCAAATTGAAAACTAGATTTTTTAACTGCAATAGCTAAAAGACAGGAAGATATTTTTCGAAAATGCAAGAAAGAAAACAAAGTGAAAAAATGAAATCGTACTTAAAAAATTGGGGAAAAAAAGATTAATAGAAAAAATAACCCAAAAATTTCCAGCGCCCGAGTAAACCAGAAATAAATTTAGTCGTAAAGAGAGAAGGAAAGATGTGACAAGAGAATGAAGTGTAGAAAACCAAACGATATTTTAAAAAGAAATTTTAAGTAAAAATATGATTAATAAACTGACAAATATTCGAAAAAATATTTTAAAAATGAAGAAATGAAAATGAAGTTACAACAGAGAAATAAATTTAAACTACTGAACATGGCAAACAATCCTATTTACTGCATATTTTTTTAAGGATTTGTTTTATCTTTCTAATTATCTGTTTAATTATAAGCTTTTTAAAGTTAGTTCCTTATTTTTATTAACTTTTTCATTTGTTTATTTAGAATCTCTTTCCAGCCATTTCCTTTTCTGTCGTTCTTTCTAGATTTCTTTTATATTTTCTCTTTATCTTTCTTTCCCGTCTCTTAATCATTCTCGATTGCACTCTTCACTTTATATTATTCATATTAATTTTCCAAACCTTTCCTTACTCTCTTTATTCCTTAATGTCTGCTTCTATCTTCTCCCTTATTTCTTCTCCCTTATTATCGATTTTTTTTCGCTCGATTATTATTATTATTATTATTATTATTATTATTTCCAGGAGAATAATATTGCATTTTCTAACCTGTCTAGGCGTTTATTTTTATTTCCTTGCCTCCTTCCGTGAATTATCCGTTTTTATTTTATTTTTTTACATGAACCATTTTTGTTGCGTTTTAAGGCTTCCTTTTTTTCTAAAAAAATAAAAATAAAAAATAAAGCAAAAAAAAAAAATGTACGCCTTATTACAAAAGAAAGTAACCAAAAAACAATTTTATTTCTCTTGTATTATCGTTATTAGTGCAGCATTGGTATTTTTATTCCACGTGTTTATATTTTACTTTCATTGTCAGACATTTTTATGTGCTAGATTTTTTTTTCTCCGAATATGGGAGATATTTAAAAGAACTATAACATTATAACGTGATTGGAATTCAAGAGAAAATTGAACGATGTGCATTGCTTTATATCGTCTCTTTCCCAACTTAATACTTCTTACACTGTATTTTTTTCTTTTTTTTCTTTTCTTTTCCTTACTCCATCTTATTTTTTGTTACATCTTCCTTTTCCATAGAATGCATACCCCACGCGAATTTGGTCACCTGTGGTGGCTTGTGTTTCAGTTTTAACTACATTTACCAAATTGCATTCATTTACGCGCAAATACCCTTGGGAAAGGTATTAATCCGTCTATTCCTTCCAGTTATGGGTTAAATAACAGGACAGATAGGGTTCTATAGTCTTGGCTGGCAACCAGTCTACCGCAGGAAGCAATGGTAACCTACTGCGGGATAATCTTCTGCCCAATCAGTAATGTCTCTTTCGAGACATGATCGCCCAAGCGTGTTTTACGTATGGCACTTAACTGACTGACCAAGCTCATGTTTTCAAACGTTTTGACTTTTTAGCAATGA
Source organism: Ascarosepion bandense (assembly GCA_037127315.1). Lineage (NCBI taxonomy): Eukaryota > Metazoa > Mollusca > Cephalopoda > Sepiida > Sepiidae > Ascarosepion > Ascarosepion bandense. The sequence goes on from JBBBDQ010000393.1 coordinate 609,541, forward strand.
TTTTTCGGTAAAGTATCTTCTGTAAGCTAACGATGTTGTTAATTCATCGTTAAATTTAAAAACCGTAATGTGCCACATACAAGCACCATTTTTTACTAGACAGTTTTCTAGTTTGATTAAAAATGTAAAAAAAAGATTCTGTAAAATCTGTTTTTATATATAACAGAAATATCTATAAATTCATATTTTTTTAATGTTTTATCTGTTGCATTAAATTTTGGTTATATAACTTTACACACACACACACACATCGTTTACCCAGTAATGAATTTGAACACGCTCAGCTATTGACATATGTTACGTTATATATAATACACTAAAAGTCCTCTTTTTTCTACCGAGCGCCCATAGCTCAGTGGTAGAATCGCAGACTGATGTTAATTTGGTCGGATTTCAATTCTGGCTAGAAGCAATCTGATGAGCTGTGATACAGCGAAACAGATCTGTCTGCCCTTGACTATATATATATATATATATATATATATATATATATATATATTCAGTAATGAATTGAGTTCTCCCGGTGGCTGGCGTGTGTATACACTGAATATATATACCGCGCTCCTCGATGACTTAAGGAGTAAGCTCCCCAACTGATACCAATTTAGTCGAGTTTCGATCCCGCCTGGAAAAAAATGGATGTCTATCCAGAGCAGTGATACAGAGAAAAGAGCTTCTACGTAGATGAGTAGTATAAATATATATATATATATTACATGACATATAAAAAAATAGAAATTTCACAAGATCGTATGGTCAATTCAGCGATTGAAATTCGCTTCATTGGGATTTTACCATCAAGCCGTTCCTTTTTAGATTAATATATTATATGGGAGACTAAGACATAAATCTTTTAGGACTTTGTTGGCCGTAGTTCTCTGCAGGTTCTTGAATATCGAATATCATTCATTGGAAAGATAGTGGTTTTTCGCTGCCATTGCTAGCTTTTTGACTCCAGAATATTCTTTCATTTAGATCTGGTCCCTCCCAAGATTCTTAAGCAAATTTTACTCAGAGCCAATATCTATCTATTTTCTTTTATTCGTCTCTTTATATCCTTCTCTCTCTTCGTTTCTCTCTCTCTCTCTCTCTCTCTTTCTCTCTGTATATATATATACCGAGCGCCCATAGCCCAGAGGTAGAATCGCCGACTGACGCCAATTCTGTCGGGTTTCAATCATGGGTTAAAAGCAATATAAACAATTGATAAATGGAAAGAATAGAAAGAAAAGGAAAGAAATAGAAAAAGGACAAACATTATACAGAGAAAGGAAAGCTAACGTCATATATCGACTCAGCGTCTATTGCAACCCATCTGCTTTCTTAGAAAAAGCATGACGTCATTCGTTTGGATTTCAGTCATGGGTAAAAAGCAATCGTATATCTAACCGTACTGAGGAGCTGTGATACAGCGAAATAACTCTGTCTGCGGATGACTATTTACGCACTCATACCCTGATTGAGCACTCTGGAAGAATGATAGACTTTGAAAAAACAGTAGCTACTCTAGCATCTACGCATCGCTCATTCCGAAATGAATTAGAGCACTCTGGCTGTTGGGCGTGTATAATGATAATGTCTACGCTAAAAAGTCTGTCTTCTTCTACCGAGCATTTTCTTGTTTAAGTATGTACGTGTTATCAACAAGCGTTTTTCTCAGAAGTGTGTGTTGATAACCGTGTTGTTTTAAATGACGGAATATATTTGAATTTTCATTTAAGTGCAACGTCAGACGCCGTGAGAGCAAATTTGTGGTGTGGCCAATGTAGATATTATTGAGGTTGTTAGAAATACATTCTTTAAATGGACATATGAATTTATATACTACATTGGTTTTTGCAAATCACTAACGGTAGGGGAAGAGTCGTTGCGGACAAATGAATTAGATGTAGTGGATTTAGTGTAATATATAATAAACTTAATTCTTTTGTTAGAGTCTGTCGGAGAAATATTAGTATTTATGAGTTTTTTTAGGATGTTTTCATCTAGTTGGTAGTTGGAGTGCATCTGGCTACGTTATAAGAGAGTGATATGTTTAGGATTGGTTGGGTTAGTACCATGTGTTGTTTTTTCCATGTTAAGCTTTTTAAGAAAATAACGTATTTGTTCATCAACTATGTAGTTGGGAAAATTATTATTGATGAGTGTCTGTTTTATGTTTTTTGGTTCACTGTGGAAGATCTGATTTGTAGATGAATTGACTTTTTCACGATATAATAGATTTTTTATAATGGCTATTTTGTAATAGTGGGGGCATTCACTAATATAATTGAGTGTGAAGGGATTTTTATTAGTGGGTTTTTGATACGGTGAGATAGTAAATTTATTGTTGTCAGTGTTAATTAATATATCAAGAAAAGGAATTTTGTTATCATTGCTAAGTTCATAAGTGAATTTTAAAACTGAGTTATTTTGAAACTGTTTTTGAAGTTGTAAGATTTCGTCGGTAGTTTTAATTAATAGTAGGATATCATCAACATATCGTAGATATATTGATGGTTTTTTAAAATTTTGCAAAGGTAGTATTTTCAAGGTTAGACATGTAGAAATTACTAAAAGTCGGACCAAGCACTGAACCCATGGAGACTCCGTCACGTTCTATATATATAGTGTTGTTTGGTGATATCGTTGAAAGACAACAAAAAATCACATAAGCCATTATCAAAGAGTAAATATTAACACACAGTAAACATAGAACATTTAAGTTATTAACAATAAAGAGAATTAAATTGAAAATATAAGTCCATCCCTACCGTGGCGGATGGCCGAAGACAGTGACAAAATAGTGGCGTTTTGTTTCGCTGTATCACAGCTCATAAGTACGGTTAGCCGATTGCTTTTTACCCAGGATTGGAACCCAACTGAATTGGCGTCAGTCGGCAATTCTATCTCTGAGCTACTGCTTTCCAAAGTCTACCATTCTTCCAGAGTGCTCAATCAGGTGTATATATGGATGACTAATATATTATGCTCTCATTACGATTGAGTTATCTAGAGAATATTTCAAAAACAGTTTTCACTTCTGCGATATATGCATTACTCTTCAGGAATAAATTGAGTTCTTTCGGTGACAGGCATGTGTATACACTGATTATATGCAACACGTTAAAATTTCCATTTTCTGATTCCATGCGCCTATGGCTTAGGGGGTAGCGACTCCGACTGATACCAAATTGGTCGAGTTTGATCATTTGCCAGAAACAAATAGATGTATCTATCCACACTGATGAGCTGTGATACAGCAAAACAGGCTTGTATGTAGATGACTAATATAAATATATATATATATATATATATATATATATATATATATATATATATATTAAGTGTTCAGTTTTGAAAATATTTAGCGCGAAGAGTATTATTTTTTTCTTATTATAATCACTATTCAATATATTACAATCACTGGAGTATATGAACTCCATTCCTTGCGTGAAGCCTCGACTGGAAATCATGAGTTATCTCCCTCTAACCCTGCAAGTTATTTGTTCACCAGTGCTGTAGTCTGGTATTCAACTCACAACTCTAACAGTCAAGTTAGGAACTAGCCAATGTCTATATCTACTGGACCATGTGCCCCAGTGATTGTAATATAAGGTTCGGTTCGACATTCCTAGCACCTGAAGAAGGCCGGAAAGTAAAACGGCAGAAACGTCGGACAAATGGCAGAAAAGATGAGGACAATAGTCCGAATAATGTAAATACTAACACATCTCAAAATATAGACCAAATATATAAAACATCATAACAATTGTCATTTTTAACGAAACCTACGTACATATGAAACCTCTACACCTGTTCAATAGACGTGGGTGGAGTGTAAACCTGGCGATAGTTTAGTCTATCTACTCCAATGTTTCATAAACATATATACATTCATATATTTTAATGACAAACACACGCACACACACACACACACACATATATATATATATATATTTTTAATCATTTCACTACGAGCAAGGCGGAAACGCCACTGATGTGCAGGGTGCTACATAAATGTAAAAAGATTAATTAGAAAAGAGTGAGGAGTACAAACTAGTTAGAAAGGAACAATAGAAAGCTGAGAAAGCAGGTGCGATGACAGATACATAGGTGGAGAGAAAGGGAAGGTTATACGGGGGTGGGGAGAGAGCTAGAGTCCAGTGGTTAGTAGATGAGTATTGACTTTGCATTTAAATTTCTGGAGGTTGTAGCAGTCAGGAAAGCAAGAATACGGGAGCGAGTTCCACAGGCGGGAAGTGCGAGAGAAGAAGCTGAAGGAGTAGAATTGTCGTCTGCATTTGGCTATATATATATATATATATATATATATATATATATATATGACTGAATATATATTAGCCTGGGTCAGTGTGTTTCGAATTATGTTTTGCTCCAAATGGTTTTTTCTTTACATGTCTCATTTTAATTCGTAGGACGAGATATCCCCACCCCCTTTCAAGCGAGTGTAAGCCTGAGTTTGCGTTAAAATAGCTTGTACATACTGCTGTGTTATTACTTTAAAAGATTAAAACGGAGTTAACACACATAAGCTTTCATAATAATATGAGACGAAAGGCTAACGATTTCAATGTACACTTTACATAGCCTTAGATGAACAGTGTAATCAAAGCTGGCAACATTTTACTGATTAGGCAATCAATCTATTATGGCTCATTAATTAGTCAGTAATTAACGACACGACGAGATAAATGAGATAATGTCTATCAGTTGCGATATCTTTCACGGCTCGTTCTTTTGCAATATCGTTCATGTGTCATGGTTAGTAAGCGTTAGAATACTCATATCTACGTATGCATATATATTGATTGGTCAGTCATCATGTCTTCTCATCTGTTTACTCTTTCTTACTTTCCTTTAGCCATTATTTTTTTCTTCCTTCCTTTCATAAATGTTTTTATTCTATTTTTTCTTACTTTCACTTGCTTCATACTTTTTTCTACTGTTCATATTTTTCTCTTTTTAACGGTCTATTTTTTTTTTAATATGGCAGCCACCCATTAGAGTTGAGTATTGCATGCTTTAAATTTATCAATGGCGATAAGAATTTTGCCAGTCTCTGAAGTCGCCAAAAATACTTCCTGTGAAAAAAAGTTTTTTTTTTTAATCATATCACCCCAAGCAAGGCGGTAACGCCACTGATGCGCAGGGGGCTACGTAAGAGTGAAAAGATTGGAAAAGAGAAAGCCGGAAACCACATCTTAAACAGGAAACAAGGGATGAGCCTCTTCACCTGTTCAATAGACGTGGGTGGAGTGTGAACCGGGCGATAGTTTAGTCTATCTACTCCATTGAAAAAAAAAAAAAGAAAAGAGTGAAAAGATTGGAAAAGAGAAAGCCGGAAACCACAAAACAGGAAACAAGGGATGAGCCTCTTCACCTGTTCAATAGACGTGGGTGGAGTGTGAACCGGGCGATAGTTTAGTCTATCTACTCCATTGAAAAAAAAAAAGAAAAGAGTGAAAAGATTGGAAAAGAGAAATCCGGAAACCACAAAACAGGAAACAAGTGATGAGCCTCTTCACCTGTTCAATAGACGTGGGTGGAGTGTGAACCAGGCGATAGTTTAGTCTATCTACTTCGAAATTCTAGCTTTAAAACGGTTCGCGGACGCTGCTATCTAAACCACTGTGTAGAAATGCCGACTGACACCAACAGACACATCGCAATCATTTGTAAATATAGAAAAGCTTATTCTCTAAGCGTTACCTATAGACAAAGACGAGAATTTTTTTTTTATCGATAGTCATGAGGACTTAGGTAACTTTACAGTTTTAATTCAAAGTGAGGCAGGACTTAAGTCTTCCTTGATGCGGATAGGCTGCACGAATCTGGATGTCAAACGAATAAAAACCGAGGGAATAACTTTTTAAAGAATAGATAGCGTAGGGGGTTACATAGAGCGATTGGGTGTAGGAAATTTTTTTTTTTTTTAATGTCAGAAGAAGAGTGATAGACGAGTTAGGATGTACATAGGGAGAGAGTTGGAGAGAGTGGGTGTGAGTTAGTGTGTCAGGAGGTGTCTATTGACCCTACATTTAAACTCCTGGAGGTTGTAGCCGTCGGGGAAGCAAGCATGCGGAAGGGAATTCCACAGGCGGGAAATAGCCGATCGAAACCAAATTCTGGAGGGCACGGCAACTCATTCGACCCCTCGGACCGGATCATGTTATAATGACGGGTTTCGGGCCGGGCGATGGCCATTAATGAAAACATGAGGAAAATTACATAGGCAGACCCCTGTTAACCTACATATTTAAAACCATAATGAAAATAAACATTGAGAAATCAGAAAAACAAAAGAAAATCTAAAATTACAAAACACTTAACAAAAATTACTTTTCCTCAAGGAACGTCAAAATATTTGAAAGCAAAAAAAATCAACCGAAGTGAAATGGATGAAATTATGACGTGTAGGTTTGAAACTGTTATTGAAATTGTACCACAAACGAACCACACACAGACAGACACACACACAGACAGACACACACACACACACACACACACACACACACACACACACATCAAACAAAAACGAGGCACATATACCCATAAATACAAGTACAAATAGTTGCAAACATATACACTTACGTATGATAACATGGCCCATTAAAAGATACCAGCAACTTACATAGGGTAGACGGCAGGGCTAAGCGATGGAGCTCGCTGTTGGATGAATGAAATAAAAAGCTATCTGAGAAATCAACATTGTCCCTTTGAAGGTGTCCCCACCTAATATCTGTCACCGGTCGGTCCGTTTAATCGGCTCTCAGTTTTTGTTTTATGTTTCTTTTTTGTTTTTTTTTTACGCAGAAATGGAGGTGATTGGACTTTCATCTATTTTTGCTGTCATAGTATTCAAATTCGGTTGGGTGGATCAGAGGAAGATAACAGCAGGCCTTTTGCTGAATTCTAAATCCTCGTCTCTCATGTTAAAAAAAGAGTCACTGGTAATCAGGCTCGCGGGCAGGTCAAAAAGCCATCGCGTGCCGGATCGGACCCTCGGGCCCTAGGTTGCCGAACCTAGTTCAAGAGAGATGTGCAAACAGGTCAGGGGTACAATTTACAGTTTGTATTCGGGTGCGTAACTTAGTACAATAAATTTTCATTAATTTTCTGGAAAAATTAAGTTTTTTAACGTAAATAAATCATTGATACGAAGTCATGAATGAATGATGTCCGTATCATTTGAAAATATTTAAATCGCCAATTGATTATATCTGCTGACATCGATTTACCGTTTAAGAGTTAAAGCATTTACATAACCAAGGCTTTTTTTTTGTTTTATATATTAAATGTTTACATTAAATCTACTGGTATTATTAATAAGTAATCGCTCCTAATCTCCTAGAAATTCGATCAGAAGACTTTAATGCTTGATATTATTCGATTTAAATCTGACGAAAATCCACTGAGCATTTAAGAGAAAATATTTCAAATTGTGTATTCATGTTCATAATTTATTTCAATTTATTTAAATTTATTTAAACAAACGAAACATGGCAATAATTTGAAAGTACATGTCATTCTTTAATACAACAGGTTCGATATATTCCAGTATTAATGAATGATGTTTTTTTAATAATTTCACCCCAAGCAAGGCGTTAATACTACTGATGTGCAGGGGGCTACGTAAGAGAGTGAAGTATTAGGCAGGAGGAGAGTGAAGACAAAGACGAATCAGCTACAGTGGGTGAAGGAGAAAGAGCAAGCGAAGGTTGGAAACACAGGAGTGAAGACAATTGCGAAGGTAGAGAGAAGGGAAAAGAACAAGATACAAAAGGGTGATTTAGAAAGGGCTGGAGTTAATGGATAAGAGATGGGACTTGACTTTGCATTTAAATTCCTGGAGGGTATAGCCGCCAGGAAAGCAAGTATATGGAAGGGAGTTCTACAGGCAGAAGTGCGAGAAAAGAAGCTGTTGGAATAGAATTGTCGCTTGCATTTGGTTGATCTATATGTAAAAGGGTGAGACCTTGTTGCCAGTCTGCTTGCCCGAGTGTCGTACCATTTGACGTTCAATACATTCCAGTATGAATGAAAGACATAGTGTCGACATAATTAACAATGCAATCTATCTATCTATCTATCTATCTATCTATCTATCTATCTATCTATCTATCTATCTATCTATCTCAGTCTTTTTCATATCTATCTATCTATCTATCTATCTATCTATCTATCTATCTATCTATTATAGCTCTTTAATAAAATTGTTTTTAGCAAAATAGAGAGCACAATGTGTGTTGAAAAGGTCAGCATCAAGTAGGAAGGGTTAAGACAATGGAAATTGGGACACAGAAATCCGAAGGCATATAAGATGCGTTTCAGAAAGGAAAAGTATTAAGAAGTAGGAAAATATTATTGCCAACAAAGAAGAGTGTTGAAATATAATATTGAACCTGCTCTATGAATGCGGGACAGTCGCCTCACAGATAGGGACTTGAAGTAACAGAGATTTGACTCTATTGACGAATGCAAAGAGTGGCAAGGAGAAAGTTTTGCTGAAGAAGAACGATAGTACTTCCAAGAAAACTGATATTTATAATTTGAAATTTTTAGGACACATATACACAAAAGATAACTGGACAATTTAACACTCGCAGGATAGTGAAGGCAATGAAACTGCGAGTAACCTACTTAAGGACTTTGTATTAATGCGCAATAGACTAAAAGACAAGAAGAAGTGGAGAGCCGTGATCGTCTGCGTCCTAAAATGATATATAGCATGAAAGAAACATGCTTCTACTATTATCGATCAAGTAAAATATTGGATGTGCGTTGTGGTACAGTGGATATCGACTCGGAACGACAAAGCGGGGTGCCGAGTTCGAATTCCAGTTAAATTCCTTGCATTCACTTACGCACAAATACCCTTGGGAAAGGTATTAATCCGTTCTTCCCTCCAGTTATGAGTTAAATAATAGCACAGACTGGGTTCTATAGCCTTGGCTGGCAACCAGTCTACCGCAGAAAGCAATGGCAACCTATTGTGGGATAATCTTCTGCCCAGTCAGTCATGTCTCTTTCGAGACATGATCGCCCAAGCGTGTATCACGTATGGCACTTAACTAATGACTGAATATAATAGATGGAAACATAATTAAAACTTCTACCGGGCATAAAGTGGGGGATCGGTTTTCTGTTGTCATGAAGTAATAAACTGATCCCCCACTAATTTTACTTAATATAATAATGTAATATCTATTTCTCCTCCCTCCAGCTGTGAGTTGAATGGCAGGACAGATTGGGTTCTATAGCCTTGGCTGGCAACCACTCTACCGTAGAAAGCAATGGCAACCTACTGTGGGATAATCTTCTCTCCAGTCAGTCATGTCTCTTTCGAGACATGATCGCCCAAAGCGTATATCATATATGGCACTTAAATGACTGACATTATATTTACACATATATATTGTAATACATTGCCATTATAATTATTACAATCAACTTTATTTTTACGCGTCCCTTAAGGAACTGGTTGATCATGGCTCTCCGCTACTTCCTATTCTTTGTCACTAAGTAAAGATTTTTCTTTACTATACTTCCTAGTCAATGTTCTGCCACCCATTTACAAAAATTCGTTAGGTATGTTGCTCGATGTTCTCCTACTACTTTTGTCTTCAATGTCTTGTGAATGTGTTGTGGATTCCGGGTGAGGAACCGTGCAAAACAATGACCAACAAAAACAGATATTGAGATAGAAAATTAGGTTATATTGAACGTGTTATACAAACTTGAAAGCAGGTTAGTAAATCCAGATATACTATTAGTAAGAAATAAATATATACAAGTCTTAAAGTGAAGTCGTTGTAAATAGTATATCTGTGTATATTATTTGTTGTGGATTCCGGGTGAGGAACCGCACAAAACAATGACCAACAAAAACAGATATTGAGATAGAAAAGTAGGTTATATTGAACGTAATATTCAAACTTGAACGCAGGTTAGTAAATCCAGATATACTATTAGTAAGAAATAAATATATACAAGTCTTAAAGTGAAGTCTTTGGAAATAGTATATCTGTGTATATTATTTGTTGTGGATTCCGGGTGAGGAACCGCACAAAATAATGAACAACAAAAACAGATACGGAGATACGAAAGTAGGTTATATTGAACGTAATATACAAACTTGAACTGCCAAATAATTTGTGATATGTTCCAAAAAGGGTTATATATATTATTCGGGGTAGTCAAGAGGTTAAGGCAAATCTAACCGGGTAGAACAATCTAGTAAGTAGACGTAATGTACGGTACTCGTCGTATGCAGTATTCTCAGACGTATGTTATTGATCGACCTCTAGTAGATACCCAACAGACTTCTGGATCTCTGGATCTCCTCGCCTTAGTCTCTGACACCAGACAATCACATTCCAGTGAGGAGAAATCAAGGTGTATACATATTCATTACCCATTAATTACATCAATTTGACTTTTTGGAAGATTCGGAGTAATTTAATCCTTGAATTTTTTTTCAGAAGCATCATTCTACTGGGTTTTTTCTTTATCGTATCAGTAATGGATTATACTGACTTAAAACTTGGTAATTTTCTTTTTCAGTAGGAGTAGACAGGACCTCTTATCGCCTGGTCTATACTCTTGTCGCTTTTCTTGAACAGGAGTAGAGACTCTCCCTTTGTTTCCTGTTTAGGAAAGGTTTCCCGGTTTCTTTCATCTTCTCAACTTTAATAGCGGTGCTGTCACGAAATTTTTTGTGATGTGTGTGGACGTTGGCAACGTCTGTTTATTACTGAAGGAACCGGGTTGGCAGTTTTCTGATTGCTGCTTCCGACTGGTAATTAGGAGCCCGAACTCTTGCGGAGAATCTTAAGACGTTGCTCTGAGACAACAATTGAATGATATTTTGATTCTTGCAGTGCTATGGATATGCGCTCCTGAAAGCACCTACGATGAGCAACCCTGAAGCTACACTATGCTTCAGTCTGTACCGGGTATTTTTCCATAAATGCCGCATTTGACGATTGGCTGCTACTACTACTCATGGTATTTCCTTAATACTAACCCAAAAATATGAGCATAAACAATCAAATTTATAAAACTAAACCAGCCAAAAAAAAACAACTAAAAAAAAACGTATTAAACTCTTCAACATTCATTTTTCTAGCAACTGTGGTATCCATATGAACTTTTGCAGTGAGGAATTATTCGTCTACAAAAATTCCCCAGACATTTTATCTCTCTGTGAAACTAATTTTAACTCTGCAATCTCCTCCTCTGATTTCTCTATTTCTGGTTAACTTTTCTTTTTAGTAAGGAATTTAATGTCCCCATGCACGGCCTGGGTGTTTAGGCGAATATCTCTCTCTGTCTAGGGAGATTTCTTTTGAATCCCCAGACCATTCTTGCATTTGTCTCCGTCTTTCTCTATTAAACTCTTAAACTCAGTCATGTATCTCTTCTTTCTCTACCGCTCCCCTTTCTCTCAGGACTGTTGCATGCTCGATAGTATTTCTGGCAATAGAGACAAGGCCATTTCACTACATCCATTTGCAAATGATTTCCTGTTCTATGACTTTAATGTCGGCCATGCCAAATGACTTAAATACTCTGTGACCAATCATGCTGGCATTCAAATCCTGAACTTCTTAATCACTAAAATTGCCCAGGCAAGTAGGGGACATCCCCGCGCGTTTCTCCTATAACTCTGAAGGATATTTTTCTCTTCTGAATCTCTTTTATACTTCGATTTCTGATTCATGTCAGTCTATGCAGCTCTGCCCTCTTGGCAACTCTGATCATGCGATGGTGTCAGTAACTATCTCTTTCTGCTCACCCTCCATCCAGGAAGCCCCTACTAACAGAATATATTTCTGTTATCAACGTGCAGATGGAGACTTATTCCCTGATTTGTTTTGTCTTTTGGAACAAAGCTTTTAGTCTCTCAGTTCAAAACAAGAAAAATGGAATCAATGATTTCACTCCAGCAAAGAAATTCCAGGTGAAATCTCGTTCATCTTTTTCGTTCTCACCTACATGCTCAGTTGCTATTATTCACAGGAATCACTTCTCCCGACTGTACCGCAGTGACACGTCTGATTACAATAGATGTGTTTTTGTCTCTGCTCATAATGTATGCAAACGTGTCCTACATGATAAAAATTATTGTTTGTTGATAGAATGAAACAACGTATAGCATATCGCAAGTTTACCTGTAGAGATTACTGGTGGCTCTGTAACAGCGTGCTAAACAACAACAAACCCTCGATCTCTCTTCTATTTCAATCAATTCAAAGTCCTCACAAATATAGCAAAGTTGAATGCTTTGCTCGTAAATTCTTTTCCAACTTCACACTTGACTCGTCTGGTGTACACAGACCCGTTTTTCCACCTAGAACAGAGGCTCAACTGAGTGATATATGTACAACTGCGTTTCTGGTCTCTATATCATTTCTAAACTAGATTCTAATAAGGCAAGCAAAGGCGATGTAATTCCTGTCATCACACTCAAGAATTGTGCCTTTGAGCTGGCATTAGTTTTCTCCCTTCTGTTTCCTGCATGTTTGAAGTGCTTATCTGTCATTTCTGTTTTTAAAAATTCCCTTCATTATACTATCTCCTGACTTTGCACTACACATGAAGAAATTCTAAAAAATAAAATATTCTGGTAATCTTTTGAAATGATTTGCCAACACTTTGTTTATAGATACGTCTTTTAGGATAAAGCTCATTTCGTCTTTTTGCCTTAATAAAGTCCATCACAGGACGAAACGCGTATGCGATTTAAAATACAGTTTTCCTCTTGTCTTTATTTTATTTAACCATTCTGTTCTTAATCTCAGATTATAACTCTGTATATATTTACACACACACAGACACACACACACACACATACACACACACACACACACACACACATATATATATATATATATATATATATATATATGTAGTGAATAGAATCTACTCATGAAAATGTGTTGGGCAGGTCTGTTGGTATAATTCGCCATGATTTATGGAGAAAGTGCAGGGATTAGTTTATGTATCGATAATAATAGAGAATCAATCTCCCGAATGTATATTATATAGTAACAACAGTCCAGTATGGCCACAAAGTCAGGGATCAGTTTATATATTAATCATAATAGATAATCAATCTCCCGAATGTATATTATATAGCAACAACAGTCCATGATGGTCACAAAGTAAGGGATCAGTTTATGTATTGATTATAATAAAGAATCAATCTCCCGAATGTATATTATATAGCAACATCAGTCCATGATGGTCAGAAATAAGGGATCAGTTTATGTATTGATTATAATAGAGAATCAATCTCCCGAATGTATATTATATAGCAACAACAGTCCATGATGGTCACAAAGTAAGGGATCAGTTTATGTATTGATTATAATAAAGAATCAATCTCCCGAATGTATATTATATAGCAACAACAGTCCATGATGGTCACAAATTATGGGATTAAAAGTAATGTTGACAACGTTCCTGGATATAGAGTGTCTCTTGGCATCTGTTGACCATGTCCGTCATAGTATATGGATATAGAGTATCCTCGCCGCACGTAATCTGTTTAATGAAACAATGTCAAAGACCATCACTCTCGAATCAGACACTCTTCAGAATCGGATTTCAACTCCAAGACTCGGAAAAATATGGCCGCCATTTATACACGTCGCATTGAATATTTTGAGTTTCCCGATTGATTAAGCCTTCTATTGGTGAACTCTAAAATGGGTTGGTTTATTAGTGTCAGCACAGTAAATATGTACTAAAAAAGTTCAACAAGGTCTATTATAGTAAAGTGGACTACCTGTTGTGGGGAATTACCTACACACTAATATGAACTCTACCGGACTTCATAAATATCGAGAATTATCTACTCTCTGGAGTAGTAGCGCCAGCACTTTGCTGCTGCTGCTATGACACTGTCAACTCTCTGCCTTCGGGTAGAGGGCGCTCTCTGCTTCCGAGCAGAGAGCAATAACCCCTTCATGGTTCCGCCGAAGGGTAGAAGCACGACTGGGCAAAAATTGACAGACATTTTTTGGCCGGGCCATATAGGCCGGAAATCCCAGCCATAATTGACCAGGTGTCACATGTTGCCCTTACTGGGAGGGACAGCTAAATAATGTAGAAGCAGCAGCTACGATACTCAATTGTTAGTACGCCGTTCCGGCGCTAAGTACTATTATACCCTATTTCCTATGTACATTGTTTCTCTTTTGTAATATAATATTATTTCCAACCGTATACCGTGTCTGAGTTTTTCTTGTGACCATTTCCCAGGCCACATCATTAACCCACATGCTGCATTAGGTACTCTCCTATAAATGAGGTAGATTAGGTGGCCTACCTTCAGGAGGAGGCAGTTATGTTTGAAGGTAAGTTATTTGACTTTTACAAATGCAATGTCAGTTACCATCTTCTATCTTCTTGAATTCCGTTCATCTTTAATCCTTTCTTCAATACTCCCTGTACCAAATTAAACTGCAAGAAAAACGAATGCATGGTCATCAGTAAAAAGAGCAGCCCAATATGCCAAATACAGGTCAGGGATACTAGAATCAAGCAGGTACAAAAATTTAAATACCTGGGAAGTGTTATAACAGAAGGCGGAAAGTGCGACACAGAGATCCGAACGCGAATTGGCATAGCGAAAGAAACATTTCAAAAGTTGAGTAAAGTATTAAGAAACAGGACAGTTTCGTTAGAAACACGGAAGAGAGTAATGGATTGCTATGTGTTATAAGTTATTCAATGTGGCAGTGAATGCTGGACAATATCAACAAAGATGAAGGAAAAACTTGAAGCAACTGAAATGTGATTCTACAGAAGGATGATGCGAATATTATGGATCGAGCAAGTGAGCAATGATGAGGTTTTTGAAATGATGGAAACGAAAAGGAAATTAATACTGAGCATCAGTAAGAGAGAGCTGAAGTTCCTGGGACATGCACTGAGGAAAGAGGGTTTGGAGAACCTGATACTAACAGGCTAGATAGAGGGAAAAAGAGACAGGGGAAAGCAACAGATGAAGGGCCTAATTCGGTGGATGATGGAAAGAGGGTTGCATGGTGTAACAGGAGAAGGCGTGCTAAGAGCCACCGGGGATGGGGAGACGTGGAGAGCTATGATCGCCTACGTCCTAAAGGGACAAGGCACATAGAAGAAGAATCTCTTGCAAACTAGTGGCGGCCCCACTTTACTTGAGTGACATGATTAAAAAGAAAAAAATACCATGTTCATACAGCAACAAAATAGTAATTAGCCTCTTGCATTAAAAAATTAATTGTCATTTCGTCAGCTTCAGTTCTATTAAGATTCCATTTTTGCTCCTCATCTTATAAAGATTTCACTATTACAGTTAATGTTAGTAAAATCGTTTCATAAATCATCGTAATTTTCGTATCAACATTTTTATTATTCGCACACTCTTCTTTCATTTTAACTTCCTTCCTCCTCTCCACTTCCTGTCTTCCTCACAATCCTCATCACGGTCAGTATAAGGACAAACATATGAAATACGCCAGGTCATCTCAGCAGGTGGAAACATGTGATATTGCTGCCAATACCCTGTGGGTGATCTGTGTGTGAAGCGCTCTTCGCCCACAAGCGAATCACGAAGGCCAGGCAATGCGATGGAAAGACCAACAGTTGTGCATTCTCTCGCCGTTATCTTACGGGGGCAAGGAGGAAAGAGAAGACGAGAAACGAACTGACACCAATCAGAAAGGGACCTGCCGCGCGCCTCCTGCCTTTCCCGCCTCTAACATTACCTGAAATACGTCAAACCTGGCATCATACCAACCAAGTCGTTTGCTGTCGATTGGGAAATTGCCGACAAGCGGTGCATCTAATGCACTTGAAACGAAAGGTATCGGATACATACGAATGCTCTTACACTGAGCAGGAAAATGTGTTTGAACAAAATAGGTTTTCATCAGATGAAATGACTGACATAGAATCTTCACGGAGATTTATTTCATGTTTGCTGAAGGAACAACATTTTACAGGAGTTAGCTTCGTTGGGGACACAAGATTTTAATATTTGTAAAATTCTGAGCGTCGCCGTCAAATAAATATAGATAATTAAATAATAAGAAGCTTACTTATTAAAGAAAAATTGTTTGTAGACATGATTCAATCATTTTTATTCAGTAAGGTTAAATGTAAAATTTACATCTAGAAAAATGTAATAGAAATTGTCTACTCAAAAAATCAAATGCAGTATTTCACTATTGCCTGTTTCTTTCATAGTGTTGCAAATGCACATATATATAGCAATCGGAGTCTAACCGTACTGACGAGCTGTGATACAGCGAAACAGATCTCTCTGCGGACGACTATACATATATATAATAATTACATTGATTCGTGTGCTAAGATTTTTATACCAAAATCGATTAGTGCCTATATAATACTCGATTAGTGGGGTAAAACATTATTCAGTTTAATCATAGCAATTGAAAATTTATTTTTTAATACTTACCGATGAACACATTAGTCACACTGATCGAGGAATTCCTGTACGTTAAAGGTGAATAGGTTTTATGTTTCTAAAATATGCGTTCATATATATATATATATATCTTCTCAAAAGATCAAATGCAATATTTCACTACTGCCTATTTCTTTCATATTGTTGCAAATGCACAGATATATATATATATATATATATATATATATATATAATTACATAAATATATATATAATCATTACATATATATATATATATATATATATATATATATATATATATATAATCATTACACACACACACACACACACACACACACATATATATATATATATATATATATATATATATATAAAGAGCTGGCAATGTGGCTAGTTAATACCCATTGTAGACACTTGCTCAGGTGCACTTGTGTTTGATCAACACCCACAGAGTCACCTATGGTTTATATTGCAACTTTGCTAAACTGACCTAAATTAAAATTTTGGAGAGAGCGTCTTATCCATTTGAACAAGGCCGGGATGTTTAAACACTCGGTCACGTTGAATGGTGACTTCAAACTAGCACAACTTTCCAGACATTTGAACCCAGAATCTATGGTCAGAATACGAACGTTCTAATCATTCGGTCATATATATATATATATAATTCTAGGGGAAGAGAACTCAAGTTTTTACTATTTTGAGTGGCCCGGCATTTATTTTATCATGAACAGGACTCAATATAATAAATATTATGAAGCTTAATATAATTATAGAGTTATGAAATAATTGTACATTGTGACTCGGAAATTTTTGTTTCGAGATAGATTCTCTTCATCAGGAAGGTTTGATGTTGGTTGTGCAGATGCTTTACATTTAAAGCACATCGTGAACTGCAAAAGTAATAACATGAGAATAATATTAGTAGAAAACACCAAAATACACTATAGCACCCAATGCAAGGAAAGACTAAAAGTCTATCATCTATTATTATGCAAAATAAAAATCCTACAATAAAAAAAAATATTCACTACAGGAGAAGGCATCTTAAAAAATTAATTATAATAAAAATTCGAATTAATTTTTCTGCAGCCTCATTCCTAATAGTCGTTACACATGACATCCTGACATATCATTCAAACGTCAAGTTTCCCAAAGAATAACAGGAGGCAGACGGAATTCTACTCACTACAAAGATACCACATCGGTTCTTAAAAATTATCTATCTATACAGTTATTGTCATCCACAGACAGATCTATTTCGCTGTATCACAGCTCATCAGTACGGTTAGACTCCGGTCAGGCTCGAAACCCGACCGGATTTGGCGTCAGTCGGCGACTCTACCCCTGGGCCACGGGGCGTTCGGTAGAAGAAGGTAGTCTTTTTAGCGCATATCATATTAGGCGCCCAATAGCTAGCGTACTCAAATTCATTTTTACTGAATGAGCGATATATATATATATATATATATATATATATATATATATATATATGTATATTCTAGAAATTTTTTTAGATATTCTACAATTTCATGGGGAATACATATTTCTCAGCCTAAAACTGCTACTCGTCAGACCCAAATGATACAACAGAAAATTCAAAATTCTCCAGAAAAGAATCACATATATGCTCAACAATTACTATTGTAGTTGACTTTCATGCATGAGAGTTCATTTCTCTTAATCGTTAAAATAATGTGAATACTTGGTTATAACTAGATCTATTAAAAATCATATCAGATCTGATCATCGATATATTTAAGATAAAATCTAATTATCAATGATAAGACAGACGAGTCAGATAAAATATTTTCAGCGAGGGATAGATAATAAAAGTTTGATTAAAAATGCAAAAAACTTTACAAAGAATTAAAAATTACACTGATAGTCATATATTTTTTAAACATTAATTTCTTAAAATAATTGAATAAAATTATATTGCTAATATTCAATGGTATTAAATAGATTTTTTTTAATCATATCACCCCAAGCAAGGCGATAACGCCACTGATGCGCAGAGGGCTACGTAAGAGTAAAAAGATTGGAAAAGAGAAAACCGGAAACCACATCCTAACCAGGAAACAAGGGATGAGCCTTTTCACCGGTTCAATAGATGTGGGTGGAGTGTGAACCGGGCGATAGTTTAGTCTAACTACTGCAATTGAAAAAAATAAAAAAATAAAAGAGTGAAAAGATTGGAAAAGAGAAAACCGGAAACCGCATCCTAAACAGGAAACAAGTGATGAGCCTCTTCACCTGTTCAATAGACGAGGGTGGAGTGTGAACCGGGCGATAGTTTAGTCTAACTACTCCAATTGAAAAAAAGAAAAAAAGAAAAAGAGTGAAAAGATTGGAAAAGAGAAAACCGGAAACCTCATCCTAAACAGGGAACCAGGGATGAGCCTCTTCACCTGTTCAATAGACGTGGGTGGAGTGTGAACCTGGCGATAGTTTACTCCAATGCTTTTTATAGTTAAAAAAACATTTTTTCAATAGTTACTAGTTAAGCATCAAATTAAAAATTTTTATTAAATATTTTAATTAAATGTAATGCTTTCCTTAACATATGAATATCATTAAATATCATTAAATTTATTTTAAATTATAAGTATTCCCCAGGTTTACTTGCATATATATATATATATATATATATATATATATATATATATATATTGTTTTCCTTTAACAAACCACGATATTATTTTAACACTTTCTACGTATAAATCTCATTCGTTTATGGAAATTTATTTTTAATATTTAATAACTAGTATTTTTTCACATGAACAACATTGCACACCGGCCCCACTCGCTAATATGAGGCCCCATTATAACGATATACCAGTGTGTTGTAGATACACAAGCTCAAATGTCTAACGGCGAATTTAGATTTACGAAAAATTTCGAAAAACTGCAATCCTTCGCTAAACGACAAAGGAACATTTCAGAAAAAAACATTACCATAGTAACCATACTATTTAATATGACCATAGCACATTATCTCCTGATGACCCCAGTTTAAATATAATTTCGAGAGGAACACATTAATTTAAAAGAAATTCAATGAAGTCATATGCCGTAGAGAGGCTCGGTGGAAATATCATTGGCATGAGGAGCATTACACATTCAGCTCGCTTCAGGTGAGTTTCAATTACTTTTCAGTTATTTACTTCTATTTTTTCACATGAACAACATTGTTATTAAATACTATGGTTACCATGGTAATAAATTTTTCTGTAATGATAGCCCAAAACGTGTATCACGTATGGCACTTAACTGACTGAATTTTGCTTGGATTAAAAATCCAAAAGTTATTTAGAAATTGTTTTGTTTACGTTTTGGATACGATATTGGCTCTTTAGATAATCATAACGAAGAAATATGTTCTTTAAAAGGGTAGATAGAATCTGTAACTAATTTAATATGTAAATATTTGGCTTTTCTATCAATTTTTTTAATCAATGATCCATGTCTGTTTTCTGTAATTTATAACTACAAGAATATAGTCATTTATTTAACAGCAAATTTGTTTCTATATTACAAATTACTCCAATACACAATTGAATCGTTTTCTTAAAAATCAACAATTAGATCTATTTATATTTAAATATTTTCCTTTCGAATCCAACATCTCTTAAATAGCTTATATTCAATATCCACAGTTTTATTATCTGCATTAACAATGTATTTATATAATATAATATAATATATATAACAATGTATTTATATAATATAATATATATAACAATGTATTTATATAATATAATATAATATAATATATATAACAATGTATTTATATAATATAATATAATATATATAACAATGTATTTATATAATATAATATAATATAATATAATATATATAACAATGTATTTATATAATATAATATAATATATATAACAATGTATTAATATAATATAATATAATATATATAACAATGTATTTATATAATATAATATAATATATATAACAATGTATTTATATAATATAATATAATATAATATAATATATATAACAATGTATTTATATAATATAATATAATATAATATATATAACAATGTATTTATATAATATAATATATATAACAATGTATTTATATAATATAATATAATATATATATAACAATGTATTTATATAATATAATATAATATATATAACAATGTATTTATATAATATAATATAATATATATAACAATGTATTTATATAATATAATATATATAACAATGTATTTATATAATATAATATAATATATATAACAATGTATTTATATAATATAATATAATATAATATATATAACAATGTATTTATATAATATAATATAATATATATAACAATGTATTTATATAATATAATATAATATATATAACAATGTATTTATATAATATAATATAATATAATATATATAACAATGTATTTATATAATATAATATAATATAATATATATAACAATGTATTTATATAATATAATATAATATATATAACAATGTATTTATATAATATAATATATATAACACTGTATTTATATAATATAATATAATATAACAATGTATTTATATAATATAATATAATATAATATAACAATGTATTTTTATAATATAAATGAAATATTATATATATTAAGAATATGCCGTCTCGGTAAACAAGGTAAGCAGTGCCTGCTTTTAATTAAAATAGATCGGCAGCTATATTTTCCTTCTGTGGTATAATACCTACTTTAACAAAATTATGAAGTTTATTCTGGTTGTTATGCTAAAAATGCAAAATATTTTTTCTTTATTTTGTAGATGTACTACATAAAGGGATGTCCGTTGTGAATATCGGCACGAAACGAGAAATCAGAGAGCCGAGTTCGAATTCCAGTTGAATTCCTTGCATTCATTTACGCGCAAATAGCGATGGGATTATTAGCAAACATGTTAAACCATCAGTTCTCTCTCCAGCCCTGGATTAAATAGCAGGACAGATTGGGTTCTATAGTTGGCAATCAAACTAGAACAGAAAGTAAAGGCAACCTACTGAGAGAAAATCTTCTGCTCAGTCAGTCATGTCTCTTCTGAGACATGATCGCACAAGTGTGTATCACGTATGGCACTTAACTGACTTAAAAAAAATACAACCTGCCGACCCTGGGTAATTATTGACGGCTAGTGACTAATTATATACATATATATATATATATATATATATATATATATGTATGTATGTATGTATGTATGTATGTATGTAGGGTATGGGGGTTTGGCGAGCCTTGAACATTTTAAAACCCTTTCCAACTTGAAATAGAATTCATCACTTGATAAGACACGGATAGTGTCGAAACAAAATGGCTACATTTGTCGTGATGTTATAGCATATTTATGTTATAAATTCTAAATAAATAATATATATATATATATTTGTGTGTATGTTTGTATTTGTGTGTGTTTGCATTTGTGCGTGTGTGTGAGAGAGAGAGAGTGCGTGTGTGTGTGTGTGTGTGTGTGTGTGTGTGTGTGTGTGTGTGTGTGTGTGTGTGTGTGTGTGTGTGTGTTAAAATTTAAATTTTTGTTTGTAGCCTCGCATTATTTTCCCGTCTGTTTAATCGATATATGATAAGTCTCTTCAATATCTGTAAGTGGATTAGCAAGTCATTAGTTCAAAGATTAAACCCAGTTTTGTTCGTAAAGAGTTTGCGAACAAAACTTTAGTTAAATGGCGGGCGGGGTTGTTAAGAATAGAAAACATATGCTTAATTTTCAAAGAAATACCAATTTATTTACAAGCAATCTTTTCACTCGGGCATTTACTTACGAAAGAACCTCGAATCTTCGAGAAATCAATAGAAGCATATATCTGTGTAGTGAAGTCGTAATCTGTAGCATGTATGATATGGGTACTGGGCATTCTTCATGACAGTTTTGTGCTAGTGGTCCTTGTAGGACTGTTTACCTTTAAGATGGCATTTCCAGACAACACTCTACAGATTTTCTGTCTCCCATTACGCTTTAACTTCGATTCACACACACACACACACACACACACACACACACACATATATATATATATATATATCTAAACCGTCGCAGGGTTTTGCTTTTGAAGCCTCCCACAAGCATCAAAATGGACATCGGTTTTTAAATGAAACCACTAAGTATAAAAAGGTTTACAGAAGTTTTATGCGTATACCAGTTGACACGTTGTTCTGCCGTCTGAGTTAGTGGCCTGCCGACGTCGATAAAACCTGATACGGTACTTTACGTCTCAACTTCGTCTTTTTCACTGACCTTCCATTCCTTCTTACCCTTGATAGGTACGTTTACATCCCTACTCTTTCACTTTCCCATTTGTATATATTCTTCGGGAATATCTGTTATGTCTGCATTTGTAATTGTTAAAATGCGTAACGGCGAGGTGGCTTTTATTAGGACGCAATGTCTTTAACTGCGTTAATATTGTAGCCTTTCGCCCCGCCATCTTAGACCACTGACCCTTGGAGGTCGCAGAGAGATATTCGGAGCAAGAAAGCAAGATGGTGTACGTGTGGAGAGGGCTTAGGGTATCGAATTTACGCGGATGGCCGCGATTGCTACATTTATGGCCGAGAGAGAGTGAGAAAACTATTGTCTGGATTGAATTATGTATCTATCTATTTGTCTGGTTTTAATGCTTCCATCGTGTTATCTCAGCTATTAGGAAACGTGATGTACATAAAAAAAGAAAGGAAAAAAAGTCCAGCATTTGGAGAGTTGCTAATAGTTCCGATGTCGGCTTATAGTGAGTTATCAGTTATAGGGATGTGTGTTGAAACATATTAGTTTGATTTGGCCTTGTTAATTAGATAGCCCTCCATAAGAGGGGTATAAAACAAGAAAAACAAGATGGTAAATTGAAACATTTTATGTACATACGTAATTAATTCATGTTTTGCAAATAAAATTAATATGCATTGTAGTTGATAAAAGATTGCGAAAAGTAGTCCTTGTAAGAATGAGTTTATGTGTACGTAGGCAGGAACGTATATATGTATGTATGAGCGTTCATAGTTGGGTTGGAATGTCTTTGAAGTAATTGCTAAGTCTTCAAATGTTTTGTTCGTTTATTAAGTTTAAAAGGGGGCATACGGATTGGCAGAGGATAGGTGAAAATGAAAATGTTTAAACAAGGGTATAAAAGAAAGAGGAAAGACACAGAAAAAGATATATATATATATATATATATATATATATATATATATATAATAACGATCGCTTCAATGTTTAAGACGCTCACTTGTTCTTCTCTCTCTGGTGACAGGCGAACTTACCCGTCTTGCAGAGGATAGGTGAAAGTGAAAATGTTTAAACAAGGGTATAAAAGAAAGAGGAAAGACACAGAAAAAGATATATATATATATAATAACGATCGCTTCAAGGTTTAAGACGCTCGCTTGTTCTTCTCTCTCTGGTGACAGGCAAACTTACCCGTCTTTTTATTCACTTTTTTAAAGCTTGAAAATATAATTTGGGAATTCACTCCCAGATGTGATTCCGGCCTTTCCATTGAACGACGAATAAACTTCGCATCGGCTCGTGAAAAGGTCAGTAAAAAGAAAAAATGTTTCTGAGAATTTAATATTATTTGAATTTTTGCTTTTAGATGTTTCCTGGTTTTCTATTGGCCGAAAAACATTTCACATGAAGGTGTAAAATATAGAAGAAATTTCTTGAGTTTTGTTTTGGATCCACTTTTGCGCGTGTGCTAAACAAAGTTTGTAAATTCGAGTCCTTTTAATTTTTAACAAAAATCAACCAATCAGTGCTTAGCATTTGAGCTTTAAAATCTGGATCATGTTTTGTTCGCTACAGGCTAGAACAAGGGTGATAATGAAAGTAACGTGAGATATTACATAAATATATAGAAAGGAAAGGCTTAGAATGTAAGAAACACAGATAAAATATTAGTTCATTCAAAAAATTAAAATATTTTATTAAAAAGCTAATAAAATGAATGTGGTTGTCACAACAATGTCAAAAAAAAAAAAAATGAATCCTAACACTGAAAAGTATAATTAAAACGAATTTGGAATGTTTCATCATCAAACGATCGTAATTAATTATCAGCTGTTAAGCAAAGTAAATTATTAGTAAAGAAAATATAATACATAAAAAAAGTTTTCGGCTAAATATTTAATCTCATTGCGATGACACTTAAATGAGGATGTAGATGCTAAACAACCTTCGAACTCAAAACTATATATATTCATTTAAAATCTGAAAATACACCCCTGTAATATACGTTTATCATACATCACGAATGGGCACGCGCCGTCTAAAATGACGGCAAATATTTATATCGATGTGTCGTCTAAAACGACGGCAAATATTTATATCGATCTGCCGTCTAAAATGACGGCAATATATACATTGCTGTATCTAAATTTGACTAATTTATATACAGACGAAAAAAATTAATCCGACCCTCCAAACGTAACAGAATGGAAATATATATATATATATATATATATATATATATATATATATATTATTTAAACACTTGCTTGCCCATTGAGCATTATAGAGAGGGGAAATTTCATAACCAGCAATGTGCGTTGTGGTGCATTGGATATCGGCTCGGAGCGAGAAATCGGGGAGCCGAGTTCGAATTCTAGCCGAATTCATTGCATTCACTTACGCGCAAATACCCTTGGGAAAGGTATTAATCCGTCCATTCCTTCCAGTTATGGGTTAAATAACAGGACAGATTGGGTTCTATAGCTTTGGTCGGCAACCAGTCTAGCGCAGAAAGCAATGGCAATCTACTCCGGGATAATCTTCTACCCAGTCAGTCATGTCTCTTTCGAGACATGATCGCCCAAGCGTGTATCACGTATGGCACTTAACTGACTGACTCTTGTTACAGTGTAGAAAAAGATAGAACAGTCTCACTGCAGATTTTTTTTTTTTTTTTTTTAATCATATCACCCCAAGCAAGGCGATAACGCCACTGATGCGCAGGGGGCTACGTAAGGGTAAAAAGAATGGAAAAGAGAAAGCCGGAAACC